>JARBWK010000722.1:0-25590 GCA_030556195.1 Anolis apletophallus
TTCGGGAGGCTTCTCAGGAGATAGCGATACTGAACTGGAAGAGCGGGGCCGTTCCCCATAACAGACGCAGGGACATAGAGCAGGGCAGGAGGAGCTGGCATCTGTCCCTAGACCGTCACCGTTCGGAAAGTAGAGACTGGAGACGCCGGGCCCTAGATCGTCGAGGGGCCCGGCCGAAGGATTAAGAACGGCCCGTGGGAACTGATCCTCAGTTCTCCGGCCACGTCTGATCTGAAGGGCGTGGCGGAGTGAACCACGGAGCCTAGTTTGGCTCGCATGGACCTCAAGACCTTGCCTTGTTATTGATTCGCATTGCTGCGGAAACCCTGCTTTGTTCGGAGTCAATCCGGAAATCTGCCAAGCTTTTTGCCACGTTTGCTTTGGAACTATCTTTTGGAACTTTGCTTTCTTAATTGGACTTCAGCTTTGCTGATTGCTTCATCCTTTGATTTCTTCAAGAGAATTGCCTTTTGGACTTTTTATATTCAATAAAACTAGTTAGCCTTTGCTACGTCTCCGTGTGTGTGTTAAAGGGGCAGTACTAAGTCGGTGATTGTGACATTGAGAGCGAAATCCCATGTGGCTTCCGTAGTCTTGCGATACTTGCTCCGAAACCCGGAAGTGGGTAATTTTAAAAAATATCTTGATTTAAATTTTTTATTATTATTATTTTATTAAAAAGCAGGGGGCCGTAGGGGAAGGGGCTGGGGCCATATATGGCCCCCGGGCCGCCAGTTGGACAGCCCTGGTCTACTGTATCAAACGCTGCTGTTAGATCTTCCCAGCCTCGCTCTGCTCGCTTTGCCTCGCTTTGCTCATGCTGCCGCATCTGCCGTCAATTTGATCCAAGGGGGCAGCGTGAGCGTGTTCAGGAGGGGAGGGGGGAGGGAGGAAGATGTGGGGTGAGTCTGTGCAGTAGCCCGAGTGGAGAAGAAAAAGTGCTGGGCAGGAGGGGGAAGAAAGGGTATTGGAGGTTCCAATTTCCCACGGCACACCTGATGATCTCTCACGGCACACTAGTGTGCCCCGGCACACTGGTTGGGAAACACTGCCTTAGGGAATAGTCAAATCAGATTCATCTGTTATCAATTTCCCATGCATGTCACAGAATCATAGAGTTGAATGAGACCTCGTGGGCCATCCAGTCCAATCCCCTGCCAAGATACAGGGAAACCGCATTCAAAGCACCCCTGACAGATAGCCATACAGCCTCTGTTTAAAAGCCTCCAATGAAGGAGCCTCCTCCACCCTCCACACTCCAGGGCACTGGGGCAGCGGTGTTCAAGTGGAACCTCCTTTCCTGTCGTTTGAAGCCATTGCTCCATTGCGTCCTAGTTTCCAGGCATAGGGGAGCTTTCTCCCTCCTCCCTATGACTTCCCCTCACATATTTACATGACTATAATGTCTCCTCTCCAGGGGCGGTCCGACATATACGCGAAGTAAGCGGCCTCTTAGGGCACGAACTTCTGGGAAGGGCGGCATCTTCTGGGAAAGGCGCCGCCACGCGCCTGGCCTGCAGGAGCTTCTGGGCATGTGTGGAGATTTTCGCGCATGCGCAGTGGCTCCGGAGCTGAAGTTGAGCTCCAGAGCCACTGCGCATGCCCAGAAGCTCCTGCAGGCGCTGAAGCTGAAGCCTGTAAACACGTCATGTCAGCACTCCGTCCGTATTCGGCAAGCAGGGCGGAGGCAAGGGAGAGGCTTAACCGAATACGGACCAGTGCTGACGTGATGTGTTTACAGGTTTCGGCTTCTGCGCCTGCAGGAGTCTGGGCATGCACAGAAGCGCCTGCAGGCGAGAAGCCTGTAAACACATCACGTGACAATTGGGCTGGTAGGGGCGGAGGCAAAGGGAAAGGGGGCGGAGGCACAGGGGGGGGGCGCCAAAGTAATGGTCGCTTACCATATAAAATAACCTTAGACCGCCCCTGCTCCTCTCAGTCTTCCCTTCTGCAGATTAAACATGCCCAGCTCTTTAAGCCACTCCTCATAGGGCTTGTTCTCCAGACCCTTGATGCTTTGAGTCGCCCTCCTCTGGACACATTCCACCTTGCCAACATCTCTCTTCAATTGTGGTGCCCGGAATTGGACATAGCATTCCAGGTGTGATCTGACCAAGACAGAACAGAAGGGTATGATACTTCCCTGCATGTAGACACTAGGCTCCTATTTCTGCAGGCCAAGATAATGTATTCAGAGGATGTATTTGTATATGCATACTTTACACCCACCTTGCTCATTACTACATATGTACTACAGATCCACCTCCAAGCTTCCTCTGTAAGAACAAGACTTTTTAAAGGAGGATGCCAAAAACATTTGGGTCCTGAACCAAGATCCCTTAGTAAAAAAAATATCTGCTTCTTAATTAGACAATTAGCAGAGATTTGTGCACATCCCCACACTTTCCACCCCCACGATGTGCTCTTCGAATACACCAGGATGCTAGGGCTGAGGTAAATGCTGGTTCAGGGTACAAAATGATGTCCTATGCATCTATGGGTTTGTCAGTCTGACTCCACTGTAAATGTCATGGCTCAAAGCTATGGAGCACTGGGAGCTGTAGTTTTACTAAGCCTTTAGCCCTCTCTGCCAAAGAGTGTTGATGTTTAGCCAGCCGATAGAAGGTTGCATCTCTAGAAAACTACACATTGATGTCCCATGTTGCCTATGCTTGCTGTAAACACACCTCCAGACTTATTTATTTATTTATTTACTACTAGCTGTACCCGGCACGCGTTGCTGTGCCCTATTTAGGAGATGCAAGATGTAAGGGTTGGAAATGATGTTACTTACGGTCTTGGTGGGGTCATGTAGGCATGAATTGCGCACTTTCTATGTGCTCCAAATGATGTCATCTGGAAGCATGAGTTGTATTGTCTTCTATAAGCGGAGGAAGTGTTTTGATTCTGGAGTGTCTCCACTCAGCAAAGTCTGTAGTGGTTGTGGAGGAGGAGTGGCAAGTGGTGGTAGAGAGACTTTACCGGCTAGGCAGCACATGCCTGGTGTTTCTGCTGGGTATTTCAGGGCTTTGCAGTGTGTGCAGATGTGCGTTAGGGTGCCAATGTCAGCCTCTGGCACCATGCTGTAGTCTTCTGCAGCGTTGTATCTGAAGGCTAGGCGGTGGAATTGGTTGTGGTGTTTTTGAAGTTTGTTTTCTGTGCTGCGACGTCGTGTTTCTGCGCTCCTTGCGCGCTGCTGTTGTGTTGCATTTCTGCGTCTTTGTTGCTCCTGGCTGCGCGCTTCTTCTTGTCGTGCAGTTCTTTGCATTTGGTTCTCAGCTGTGCGTCGTGCAGTGACCTGTTGTCTGTGTCTCTGCTGCGCAGTGTGTTTCTGTTCTGGCGTTTGTTCTGCCCTTTTTTGTTTGATGTATGTAGCGTTGTGAGTGTGTTATTTTTATAAGGCATGGCTTGTCTTTTGGGTCAGTTTATGTCTGTGTGGAAGGAAGGAATGGTTTTTGTTTGTGGTGTTTGTAGGTGTTGTGTGTACGGGGGTCCCGTAAGGTTGGTGGGATGGGTTGTGATTGGAAGTTGTGTTGTGTTGTGTGGGTAGGAATTTGCTGGAGAATTGCTCCCTCAGAGTTTGGTTTTGGCAGTTTAACCCTCAAACACCAACTGAAATCTCTCAGCATTCTATCCTAGCCTTGGATGGCTCTTGCCAGCGTTGCTATGGTTACAGCAGTTATGCAAATCCGCCCTTATTGGCAGCCAATCATGTTGTTCAGAATGTAGAGGCTGGGTGAGTCGTTGGCTGCCCCGGAGGATACTGGGAAATGTAGTTTTATTTTTACTCGTTGTTTTGGGGGCCTTTTAGGTTTTGGGGGGAAAGTTTCTTTGCTACAAACGTACCTTGCTTGAGGCCTATTTCTGTTGGCAAGTATTGTTTTTCTGCGTTGTATGGTTTCTATGTTTGATGGAATACATCACATGACGTGAACCCATTTATATAATAGATTATTTACTTTGCTTCTAGACCGCCTCTCTCAGCCCGAAGGCGACTCGAGGTGGCGTACAACAGCAAAAACTGCCGGATGATCTTAAGCATCTTGAAGGTTCATAGGAAGAGATGCGTTCGGACATGTAAGTTGAACCAGAACCGTTAAGGGCTTTAAAGGCCAAAGCCAGCACTTTGAATTGTGCCCGGTAGCAAACTGGTAGCCAGTGGAGCTGGCACAACAGAGGTGTAGTGCGCTCCCTGAGTGCCGCTCCTGTTATCAACCTGGCTGCTGTCCGTTGAACCAGTTGCAGCTTCCGAGCAGTCTTCAAAGGCAGCCCCCCACATAGAGGGCATTGCAGTAATCTATACGGGATGTAACCAGAGCGTGGACTACCGTGGCCAAGTCAGACTTCCCAAGGTACGGGCGCAGTTGGCGCACAAGTTTTAGCTGTGCGAGTGCTCCCCTGGTCACCGCCGAAACCTGGGGTTCCAGGCTCAGGGATGAGTCCAGGATCACACCCAAACTGCGAACCTGCGTCTTATTGCCTTTCTCCAACATAGCCTGGTGTTTGAACAGTATTCATTATGGGGTGAACTTTGGATTGCATTTGTGGGGTCCACCAGTCAGGATTTTTTGATGGAAATTCACTTAACACAGATCGTTACGTTGGTCTACAATTTGTCTCTTTAATTAAAAAAGAAGAAGAAAACCATTGGAATTTAATGGAATGTGACTAATTTAATATGCTTTCATTTTTTTTTATTAAAAATCTTGTTCGTTCCACCCTAATATCCATTAAGACTTTGCATATTAAGGAGACAAAAATCTGGCTTCCCTTTCAGATACGGGGCATACTTTTCAAAGGGTTCCCCCACCCCTCAATTAAATCCCTTTATCACAGCTCTTGAATACATGCACGGCCTTAATTCTGGAAGCAGACAATGCAGATAATAGCATGAACTACTACTTCTCTTGTGGAGAGGGAACCAAGCCACCCAGCAGCACCACAAACACACGGGCATCCCGGGCATTCTCTGGCTGCCAAATCAAGTGAGGAAAACATAACCATCTCAAAGGAAAACCCACACAATCTCCCTAAAACAGTGTTTCCCAACCAGTGTGCCGCAAAACAAAGTGTATCCTCACGATGTTATCCAATGTCCGTTCCGGGATCCGCACAATAACACAGTCAGTTTGCGGACAATTTAAAGAAGCAGCAACATAACCATAGCGACAAGGTAGAAAATCACGTGGATAATCACATATATTCAAACCGCCAGAGGCTGAAGATAGATGTGGCGATGGAATCAAAAGCTGGCATGGGCAAACTTGGACCTTCCAGGTGTTTTGGACTCCAACACCCAACATTTCTCGAGGCCTCAGGCCCTTTTCCTCCCCCCCCCCCCTCAGCCACTTAAGCAGGAAAGGGCCTCAGGCTGTTAGGAATGGTGGGAGTTGGCGTCCAAAGCACACAGAGGGCCGAAGTTTTCCCATGCCTGTTTTAGGGACCTTAAAGTGGTGAGCTTCCTTCCAACATTGTGATTCTGGATAGAAAACAAACAACAACATAACATATCATTATTTGAGTGCACAGTGCTCTCTGGGTGTAGGTGAACTACAACTTCCAAACTCAAGGTCAATTCCCAAGCAAACCCTTTCAGTACTTCCTGTTGGTAATGAGAGTTCGATATGCCAAGTTTGGTTCAATTCCATTGTTGCAAGAGTTCAGGATGCTCTTTGATTGTGTGTTAGCTATAAATCCCAGCAACTACAACTCCCAAATGGCAAGGTCTATTTTCCCCTGAACTCCATCTGTGATCACATTTGGGCATATTGAGTATTCATGCCAAGTTTGGTCCTGATCCAACATTGTTTGAGTCCACAGTGCTCTCTGGATATAGCTGAACTACAACTCCAAAACTCAAGGTCAATGCCCACCAAACTCTTATAGTAATTTCTCTTGGTTATGGGAGTTCTGTGTGGGAAGTTTGTGTCTTTCTGCCATTCCTGCCAGGATATCTATGTTGTGTTCATCAAAACAGGCCCAGGTTTCACACTGAGTGTATAAATACATTTCGAAACATATTAACTATATGTATTACTGTGTTAGAGTGTCATTTTGTGTCATTTTGGTTGTTGGTGTGCCCCAGGATTTTATAAATGTAAAAAATGTGCCGCAGCTCAAAAACAGTTGAAAAACACTGCACTAAGGGTTTTAAGATTTTAAGAAATGTGATGTCCCATGTCCCATTTCCTGTTCATACTAATTATCAGTTAATGTGGCAACTATCATGTGATAATCATGAATCCATGAATTGATGGCAAGAATTGGAGGTCAAAAGGTGGTCAGAAGACACATTTGCATGTTAAGTTATGTTGTTGTTTGTTTTCTATCCAGAATCACAATGTTGGAAGGGGGCTCACCACTTTTCCCATGCCTGTTTGAGGGACCTTAAAGTGGTGAGCCTCCTTCCAACATTGTGATTCTGGATAGAAAACAAACACCAACCTAACATAACATTGTTTGAGTCCACAGTGCTCTCTGGGTGTAGGTGAACTACAACTTCCAAACTCAAGGTCAATTCCCAAGCAAACCCTTTCGGTACGTTCTGTTGGTAATGAGAGTTCAATATGCCAAGTTTGGTTCAATTCCATTGTTGCAAGAGTTCAGGATGCTCTTTGATTGTGTGTTAACTAGAAATCCCAGAAACGGTAACTCCCAAATGTCAAGGTCTATTTTCCCCAAACTCCATCTGTGTTCACATTTGGGCATATTGAGTATTCATGCCAAGTTTGGTCCTGATCCAACATTGTTTGAGTCCACAGTGCTCTCTGGATATAGGTGAACTACAACTCCAAAACCCAAGGTCAATGCTCACAAAACTCTTATTTATTTATTTATTTATTCAATCTTAGATACCGCTCCTCTCCGCAGGCTCGGGGCGGTTTACAACAGTCAGTTGAAATACATGTAAAACACAAAAATACATAAAATACATATAATCACTTAAAACATTTGTCAGATAGAATGTGGTCCGAGTCAGAGCCGGAGGGCATTAGTTAAAGTCAAGCTTGAACAGAGTCGTTTTACATCCCCTCCGGAAAGGGGCTAGTTCTGTGATGGCGCGGACGTCGTATAGTATTTTCTGTTGGTTGTGGGAGTTCTGTGTGGGAAGTTTGTGTCTTTCTGCCATTCCTGCCAGGATTTCTATGCTGTGTTCATCGAAACAGGTCCAGGTTTCACACTGAGTGTATAAATACATTAAAACACATATGAACTATATGTATTACTGTGTTAGAGTGTCGTTTTGTGTCATTTTGGTTGGTGGTGTGCCCCAGGATTTTGTACATGTAAAAAATGCGCCGCTGCTCAAAAAAGGTTGGGAAACAGTGCTCTAGTGTGATGAAGTGGCAAGTGGCTAGCTTCTGATCAAAGGACATTTAGAATAATGCCAAGTTTGTAACTTTGTTTGTGGTTTTTCTATACTAGGGCTGTCCAACAGGCGGCCCTGAGGCCGTACACGGCCCCCGAGCCCCTTCCCTACGGCCCCCTAACTTGTTTTAATAAAATACAAATAAAAAATGAAAAATAAAAATCTAAAATTAAAAAAAAATACCTACTTCCAGGTTTAGGCAAGCATTGCGAGACTACGCCAGCCATAGACGGGATTTCGAGGGAGGTCAAAATCCCGTCTGTGGCTGCGTAGTCTCGCAATAGCTGCCAAAATCTCGGGTCCCGCGGATTTGCGGCCAGCCTGGGCGCGCGCCTCCTCCTTCCTCGCGGCTGCTTCCAGGCCAGCCCCCATTCCCTCCGAGAGGGAGGAGGGGAGTGAGGCAGGGGAAGCCCCTCCTGGCTCCGTCGTCTTCCTGTGGAGGGCTCTCGCTTCCCACCCCACGGATGGGAGAGCCGCCGCACCCAGCCTGAGCTTGGCCTCGGCTCCAGCGGGGCTCTTCGGGGACGGCGGCGGCGTTGGCGTTTTGGCCCTGTGGCGGGGCTCCCGCAGTATGGGTAAGGAAGGGCCTGGCTCGAATCAATCAATCTAAAAACAGTGGGATGTTGGGTGAGGGGGGGAGGGGTCCCTCAGCGGCGGTTTCCTTGTCGACGCTTCCCTCCCCTCCTCCGCGCCCCCTCCCCCTTGTTGTGCTGCCCTCCCCCGCGTGCAGGGCGCAACGTGGCTTCCTTTGCGCCTGCCCCCGCGGCTTGTTTTTCCTTCAGGGAGGGAGGGAGCTCTTTGGGAAAGGAGGCCCCATCAAGCCCTGCGACGGCATTGAGGTGTTTGGGTTTTTTTGGTGTGTCCCAATTTGAGTGTGGACTCAAATAACTCAAAGGTATTAGGAAACATTCCCCCAAATCCACCAGTGTTCCCATTTGGGTATATTGAGTATTCATGCCAAGTTTGGTCCAGATCCATCATTATTTGAGTCCACAGTGCTCTCTGGATGGAGGTGAACTACAACTCCACAACTCAAGGTCAATTGTAAGTAAATTGGAGCCGGGGAGGGGGCGGAGCTGGGGCGGGGTTGAAGCCGTGGGAGGGGGCCGGGGGTGGAGGCAGACCCTTCGGCCCCCCACGTGATCAGTGACCGGAATTCCGGCCCTTGGGCCCGTAGAAGTTGGACAGCCCTGTAATACAATATAATTGTCTTCTCAATTTGCTTCTGACATGATAAATAAATAAATAACAAACACCATAATCATGGCCTCAAAACCCACCCTAGACTTATTCATGCGCATATACAGTAGACTTCAATTCTCAATTTTCCAGCCAGAAGTGCCAATAGTCAGACATTCTATGGGCGCTACATGTTCTCCATTCAGGCATTATCAAGGATCCCATTTAAAATAGTTTAGTGTCACTACTGACTCTATGTGAAGCTGACATTTCTCTTGGTTAGATTAAGCAGGCCTGTGCTGCTCCGAGCTCTATTTATACTGGTGTATTCGGCTGTAATTGGGTTTTTGGCAAGCAACGTTGATGCTCGTGAACTTGTGGAATCCATCAGCCCTACAGTGAACTCGTCTTATTATCAACAAGCTCTTGACATCTGAGGAGGACAAAGCTGGAAACCACAAACCTACCACAGAGTTAACTTATCACAGCCTTTTTAATGATCAACACTTAGCCCAGTCACATTTCAGGCGAAACAAATAGTTTTAATTACAAACTAGCTGAGGACCCAGTGGTGCCCGGGTTATTTGAGGAAGGCATTGTGTGCCAAGGTTGGTTCCTATTAGAAGTTTATGTGGCTTGCAGTGGTCTCAGGAATTTAGTGAAGGTACTGCAAGTCCCATTGGCCATGGTCCATCCTCCTCCAAACAGCACCAGAATGTAGAGTGGGTCATGGGGGCTGTGTGTGTCACATTTGGTCTTGATCATTTTCTGGATGAGAGTTGCAGTGATCTCTGGAAGTGAGGGAAGGTACTGGAAGTCCCATCATCCATGGTCCCCCATTATCCAAACTGCACCAGGATGTAGAGTGTGTCATGGGGGCTCTGTGTGCCAAGTGTGGTCTAGATCAGTCATTGGATGAGGGTGGCAGCGGTCTCAGAAGGGGAGTGAAGGTACTTCAACTCCCATCACCCATGGTCCGTCCCACTCAAAACTGCACCAGGATGTAGAGTGGGGCATGGGTACTGTGGGCCGCAGTGGCTGAATGCCTGAGGCCTTTTCTTTTCCCTCTGAGTCACCTTAGAATGTTGGAATGTGGTTAACCAATCGGAGTCCTTTATGCAAATTCCATTTCAGTGGCAGCCAATCCCCTCTGTCTGGTGCCGTAGAATGTTGGAGTTCTGAGGCTGGCCAATCAGAGCTATTCATGTAAATAATCCCACAGTTGCAGCCAATCGAAACGCTGGCACATATTCCTCCCGTCGCACCATCACACCACCGCCCACAAACACTGACTTTTATTGTATACATAGACAGATGGCTTTCATTGTAGCTTGAGTCTGGAATGCAACATCCATTCTGAGATTACTTGAGTTCTAGTGTAACTGTCTGGAACGTGAATTACATGGAAATCAACTAGATGTACAATACATAATGACTACGCCAATGCCCTTACGCTCTCACGTGCACCCCAAATCAAGCAGAAGATTCGAAATGAATGGCAGGTATATGCCAAAAAGCCAGGAACTGCCATTCCACTAAATATTGTAATTATGAATGCCCTTTTCATTGAGTTTGGAGATTGTGCTTAGACTATAAAAGAAAAGGAGAAAAGGCAGCGTGTTTTGTGAAGGGAGAAGAGGAGGAACCGAACATTGTATTAACTCACCCTGGAAGGGGCTGGAAGGTTTTCATGACAACAATCGTCTCCTGCTGTTTGTATTCAACGAGGAGGTGGATCCAAGGCATTTCTTTTCAAGGCAGGTGGAACAAATTATCTGATGGTATTATTATGCTTCTTTTATAGCTGTTATGCAGATTAAATATGAATTAATCATTTGGTTTTTCAGTCGCTTAACGGCAAGGTTTGGAGGGGAAGCTTGTATGAAGAATCTCACCGTTTTCATTTGGGATCCATATAGGGCCTTAAATGTCACCCCCTTGGGCCCCTTGGCACTTGATCTCCCCGGACAACACACAAGGCAGCTGAGGTACAACAAGCTTTATTGATTATAAGGTAGCAAGGTAAGTAAAGAGTCCAGGAAGCCTTTAATATGCAGCCTCCGGATAGCAGCAAATGCTGGAATCAGCAGGGCTTGAGTATCCGCAACGGCAGGATCTCAAGCGGAGGAAGTTCAGGAACAAATGCGGGATGCGATAGATAGTCTCTGAGCCCCCAACCGGTGCAAGAAGGTTGGGCGGCTTTAGGTACTGCAGGCGGAGTCAATGCAAAAGTATCACGGCTTCTCCACAGAGTTCGACGATGAGCAGGAACAAGGCTTGGTGCTGGAACGAGGCAGCCGCGGAAGGCTGGCTGGCAGGGTCTTAGTAGCTGGCCGAAAGGCCCGGTTCACAATAGCATCATGGCAATAGCGGTCGTTGGTACGAGATGCCTTTATAGGATTTCTGACTGTAGGGCCCAGTGCGTCGAACATCAAATCGGATGATGGATGGGCCTCGGGTTGTTTTGAGAACCTCAGTCTTGAAGAATGTGGCGCCTCGTTAGCACGAACCACCTGGGCTGGGGAGTAGCGCTTGGTGCTCCGAGTACCCGCTTTCTGCTATCAGTCTGGTGGGCTCAGTTTGGCCTTGACATGCCTTTACCATAGCATCTTTCCTGGGAGGCACATGAGAACAGCAAAGAGGCCCACGGCAGGAGCCGGGAGTTAACCCAGCTGTGCTGGAAAGTTTCTTGGAGTCAAGCGGGCAAAATGCAGCCCCTAGGAAAGAGGCCGTCTGAAGCCCTTGGGGTGCGACATTAAATTCCCAAGGGAGTGTGTTTTCTATTCCCTCCTCAGCTAAACATATGGATCAAGAAGTTGGGAAGGACCGGCATGGGGGCCCAGTTATCCAAAATCTCCCTCTATCTGGCCTCCTTCAAACAGAGATGGGCTGGTAATTGATCTCACTGGGCTGTGCTCAGCTTGTCTGTGTGGAGGATATAGAGCCAATTAGGTAGACTCCATATAAAGGACTTCTAAGTGTCACACCACACCTATTATCCCTGGCAACTGTACTGACTAGATGCATTATACCTAAGATGATTATCTGGCTATGAGCCTCTCTGGCCCATCTCACTTACTGTCACACCTCAAGGGCCTCAGGCGTCACTTTTGATTGAGCAAAGTTCCAGCCAAGATGACCAGAGTATAGTTTCCAAACCAGCTTGCTTTGCTCTTAAACCCTGCTTGGGCCTCCCGTGCCTTTCCCGTGAGAAGACTAGGGATGCAAGCATGACATAGGCCTCTCAACTTTGTACCATCCTGACTCCCTGATAATGGAAACGGGCCGCGGGAGTAGAAAGCCTGACTCCCCGGTCCAGATGGCACTCGCTAACGAGCACCGCATTCCAAGAGTACTGAGTTCACAAAACATACAAGGGATCATCAATCTTAGCTTTTGACGTGCGACACAGCCAAGGAACACTATAACTGCCCTGTGGACCCCCATGCCGGTGTCCTGTACCAACAACGCGTTTGGGAGAGGATCCTGTGGGATAGGCCAGTCGGGCCTTTCATCAAGCCTGTGCCAGCCAGCCTGCTTCGGGCTGACTTGCTCCGTGTCATCCTTGTTCCTGTTCGTCGTCGAGACCTTGTGGTTGATCCTGAAAGACTTTATTACCTTTTGAACTCTTTGCATTTAAAGCAACACGTTCCAGCCTCGTTCGCTTCGGCTGGGATTCTAAGAGACTCTTTTGCATCCGGCTTGGGTTCCCGTTTTCCCGCTTGAGCTCCTTTACTGCGGAGCACTCACATCCCTGCTGAATCCTGTATTGGCTGCTAGTTGGAGACACTATTAAGATTGCCTCTAACCTCTTTCCTATACCTACCTATTCTCAATAAAACCCGTTGTACCATAGCTGCTGTGTGGTTTATCCAGGGGGGTCAGGTTGCCAAGGCCTCAGAGGGCGATACTTACATAACTCCTGCAAGATGATTTTCTGCAAAATAAAATATTCTTATGCCAGGGGTGCTCATTAGATAGATTGCGATCGACGAGTCAATCCCGAGTCCATATGAAGTCGATCCTGGATGGGGCGCTTCTGCCCTGCGCGTGAGCACCCTGCCCGCCCGCGTGCTCCTGCCGCCACCTTTTGCCTGCGCGGGGCTTCTTCTACCAATGACGCTTTAGTGGGCGGGCCCTGGCGCTCGTCTCTTGACACAGTGACGTGACCACCCATTGGTTGCTCCTGGGGGGTGGGGGGCGGGAGCAAGGCGAAGGCGTGCACAGGGATAGGATGCGAGGCTGCGGGAGAGAGGGAGTCTGCTAGCAGTGCTGGAGGATGGTGTATCTTGGATGTGTTCCCAGAGGCAGGCTGGGAGCAGTTGTTCCGTGACTCCTACTGCTTCCAGCCTACCTCTGGGAGCACACCTAAGGTTCGCCGTTCCCCAGCATTGCTAGGAGAAGGCGTCCAAAGGTGCGCGGAAGTACCTCTAGACGTGGTCTGCTAGCAGTGCTGGGGGAGGGCGTGTCTTGTATGTGCTCCCAGAGGCAGGCCCCAGTGTTGCTAGGAAATGGCGTCTAGAGGCCATTTCTCTCTCTCTCTCTTTCTCTCTCTCTCTCTTTCTCTCTCTCTCTCTCTCTCTCTCTCTCTCTCACACACACACACACACACACTCCCTCTCTCCCGCAGCCTCGCATTCTAGCACGGGCGGAAAATGGTGTCGGGAGCGCGCATGTGTCTGAGGAGCATGTGTGCGCCAGGTAGATCTTTGTGACTATTATTGTAAATAATAATAATAATAGGCATAGTTTGTGCCTGAAGGTATGTTTTGTGGTGTGGATTATATCACCTTTCTTGCTAATTAAATGCTCAGTGCTCCAGCTTTCTCACTCACCACCCTTGGGTTTAAACTAAAGCAAGGGCCAGCAATAATGCTAACGTAGACCAATAAGAAAATTATAAACATGGGGGCAGAGGGTTGAGAGAGAATAGTACATTTTCTCTCAACAAGTAATTTTGAATTTCTTGTTTCCTTTGAAACATTATTTTTTTAAAAAAAAAATCAGTCCTTCGAAGCAAAGTGTGAAAATTCATCGATACTCATTTCCAGCTTTTTACATAAATGTACTGAGTATCCACGGACTTTTTTTTAAAAAAAATCCTAAAATAAACTCAGAACTTTGCTACCCAAAAAGTATGACGGAGTGACTCACTCAGAAAAGATGCTTCTATTTTAGCCAAAAAAAAGTTTTAAAATGTGAGTAACTTAGTTAATTGCTTTGATGAATTAAATGCCATGCACGTTTCTTTGAAAACTTGCCAGATAACTTTAAAATCAGCGATACATTCCCTTCTGCAAGTTTGGTAGGTAAATCGACTCTTACAAGAGGATAGAAGCACATTGCATGAATAGTTTGTTTATTTATTTACTCTATTTGCATCCCGCCTTTCTCTACCCTGAAGGTAGTTGCTTTACATAGAGCAAATACTCCATGCCTGTGCACAACAAACAGAAAACACTTAAGTTAAAAATTAAAATTAACATTAAATGCACATTAAAATATGTATAAAACACTACATTTATATTTATTTATTTATTTATTATTTCGACTTGTATACCGTCCTTTCCATTTGGCTCAGGACGGTTTACAGCAGTGTTTCTCAACCTGGGGGTCGGGACCCCTGGGGGGGTCATGAGGACCTGTCAGAGGGGTCGCCAAAGACTATCTGAAAACACAGTGTTTTCTGTTGGCCATGAGGTTTCCATGAGGGAAGTTTGGCCCAATTCTATCATTGGCAGGGTTCAGAATGCTCCTTGATTGTAGGTGAACTATAAATCCCAGCAACTACAACTCCCAAATGTCAAGGTCTATTTTCCCCAAACTCCACCAGTGTTCACATTTGGGCATATTGGGTATCAGTGCCAAGTTTGGTCCAGATCCATCATTGTTTGAGTCCACAGAGCTCTCTGGATGTAGGTGAACTACAATTCCAAACTTCAAGATCAACGACCACCAAACCCGTCCAGTATTTTCTGTTGGTCATGGGAGTCCTGTGTGCCAAGCTTGGTTCAATTTCATCGTTGGTGGACTTCAGAATGCTATTTGATTGTAGGTGAACTATAAATCCCAGCAACTGCAACTCCCAAGCAACATCACACACACACACACACACCCAAACCCAACCAGTATACAAATTTGGGCCTATTGGGTATTTGTGCCAAATTTGTTCCATTTAATGAAAATACATGCAGATATTTACATGACGATTCATAACAGTAGCAAAATTACTGTTATAAAGTATTAAATAAATAAATAATTTCATGGTTGGGGGTCGCCACAACATGAGGAACTGTATTAAGGGGTCACAGCACTAGGAAGGTTGAGAACCACTGGTTTACAGCATATCGAACAACAGAAACAGTGCACATAAAAACAATAAAATACAGTAAAATATAACAGTTTCCATAATAATCCGCCAACCAGGGATGGTTATAGATTGAATGCCTGCCAGAACAGGGCCGTTTGACACGCTTTCTGGAAAGCCGTCAGCTTGCTGATTGCTCGCACTTCAGGTGATAAACTATTCCACAAGCATGGTGCTGCCACACTTCACGCAAGGGCGGAATCTGAAGGAGGTTGAGGTCTTCTGAGCGGAGCGATCTCTGGGAGTAGACGGTCCCTTAGGTACACCGGCCCCAGACCATGCAAGGCCCTTAAAGGTCAAAGCCAACACTTTGAAGACGACCCGGTGCTCAATTGGTAAGCAGTGCAGTCGCTGCAAGGTTGGAGTGATATGATCCCTGGCTGGTACTCAAGCCAGGAGTCTCGCTGCCGCGTTCGGCACCAGTTTGAGCTTCCGGATGACCGCCAAAGGAAGACCAATGTAAAGGGCGTTTTTAATCCCAGTTTGAGTTGCATCATGTGGCTGTGTGGAAGCACCCTTTGAGGTATAGAGCAGGGCTGTCCAACAGGCAGCCCTGGGGCCGTACATGGCCCCCGAGCCCCTTCCCTCCGGCCCCCTAACTTGTTTTAATAAAATACAAATTAAAAATAATAAATAAATAAATAAATAAAATACCTACTTCCAGGTTTAGGAAAGCATCGCGAGACTACGCCAGCCACAGATGGGATTTCGAGGGAGGTCAAAATCCCATCTGTAGCTGCGTAGTTGCGTGATAGCTGCCGAAATATTGGGTCCCGCGGGATTTGCGGCCGGCCTGGGCGCGCGCCTCCTCCTCCCTGGCGGCTGCTTCCAGGCCAGCCCCCATTCCCTCAGAGAGAGGGAGGAGGGGAGAGAGGCAGGGAGAGCCCCTCCTGGCTCCGTCCTCTTCCTGTGGAAGGCCCTCGCTTCCCACCGCGGATGGGAGAACCGCCGCGCCCGGCCTGAGCATGGCCTCGGCTAGGGTTGCCATATTTTGATAGCAGAAATAAGGGACATTTACGGGATTTTTCGCAAAAATAAGGGACACTTAATAAAAACTTGGAAATCAAACGTGAGGATGCCTGCCATAGATGTGGGTGAAATGTCAGAAGAGAATGCTTCTGGAACCATGGCCATACAGCCTGGGAAAACTCACCACTGTATGGCCATGTTCCAGAAGCATTCTCTCCTGTCATTTTGCCCACATCTATGGTATGCATGCAGATAGATGCTTCTAACCAGGTCCTTTAGGGAAATCCAAAATTAAATATGGATTTCCAAAAATTTAAAATAATTAAATATGGAAAAATTAAATATGGATTTCCAAAATGCATCAATATTCGCATAAGTAGAGTACTCTATTTTAACAATTATAAACTTATAGTGGAATATAATCCTGATTATATATCTGGATAATCTGGATTATACTAAAATCAACATATATGGTTTTCTACATGTTTAATGCATTAATGCATCAATATTAGTGTAAATAGAGTACTCTATTTTAACAATTATAAATTTATAGTGGAATATAATCCTGATTATATATCTGTATAATCTGGATTATACTAAAATCAACATATATGGTTTTCTACATGTTTAATGCATTACTATCAATACCAGCATTAGTACTCTATTTTGCAACATAAGTATTGATATAGTACCCTGTTTGTTTTTTTGGGGTTTAGAGTTTACCTATAAACAAAGAACATTCTGAACTCCACCAATGATGGAATTGAGCCAAACGTGGCACACAGGAGTCCCCTGACCAACAGGAAACACTAGAAGGGTTGGGAGGCCATTGACATTGAGTTTGGGAGTTGTAGTTCTCCTACATCCAGAGAGCATTGTGGACTCAAATAATGATGGCTCTGGACCAAACTTGGCACAAATCCTCAATATGCCAAAATGTGAACACTGGGCATATTGTTCATATTTTGGGGAAAATAGACGAGACATTTGGGAGTTGGAGAGTTGCTGGGATGTATGGTTCACCTACAATCAAAGAGCATTCTGAACCCCACCAATAACAGAATTGGGGCAAACTTCCCACAAGGAATACTGAAGAGGGAACTGACCTTTCTTCCTGGGAATTGCAGAGTGCTTGGACTCGGAGGCAAAGGCTCCCTGAACAGGCAGCCTACGTGGGAGACCTCTTTCCTCCCAGCAGCCTCTGCCCCACACAGAACCCCCAGGAAGGAAAGGAACGAAGGAAGAATGAGGGGGGGGGGAAAGCCAGGCAGGCAGGCAGGAAAGACGGAAGGAGGAGAGGAAGGAGGGGGGCGAAGGCTGCCTGCATGGCGAGGTTTGTTGGCCCAATGATTCCAATCCCTCGCCTGAAGCGAAGCAGGCGAGGGCGGAGCCTTCTCGCAGAGCATGCAAGCAGCATTCCCTGCTTGCCTTTCGCCCCCTCCGAGTCCCCCTCCATGCGGCCTGGCTTGGAAAGGGAGAGCAGTGGGGCCAGGGGGCGCCCTCCTTCCCCCTACCTACCTACCTAACTACTTTCAGTCTGAAAGTAGGTAGGTGTCCCCTGACCCCGCTGCTCTCTTTTCTAGCCAGGCCGCTCGGAGGGGGGCTCGGAGGGGGTTTAAGGCATGGGGGGAAGGCTGCCTGCTTGCTCTGCGAGAGAAGGCTCCACTCCTCGCCTCCCTTTCCAAGCCAGGGAAAGAAGGAGGGCTGGCCACGTGCAGTGGCGCCCGAGCCCTCTTGCTCTGAGCCAGCCCCTCTTTTTCCAGCACCAGCCAGAGAGAGGACAGGCCAGGAGGAGCCAAAAATAAGGGACAGCAGCTGGAAATACGGGACACCTGAAAAAGGCCCAAAATACGGGACGTCCCGTATAATACGGGACATATGGCAACCCTAGCCTCGGCTCCAGAGGGGCTCTTCGGGGACGGCATTGGCGTTGGCGCTTCGGCCCTGTGGCGGGGCTCCCGCAGTAGGGGTCAGGAAGGGCCTGGCTCGAATCAATCAATCTAAAAACAGTGGGACATTGGGTGAGGGGGGGAGGGGTCCCTCAGCGACGGTTTCCTTGGCGACGCTTCCTTCCCCTCCTCCGCACCCTCTCCCCCTTGTTGTGCTGCCTTCCCCCACATGCAGGGCACAATGTGGCTTCCTGTGTGCCTGCCCCGCGGCTTGTTTTCCTTCAGGGAGGGAGGGAGGGAGCTCTTTGGGCCTCCTCCACCCGCCTCTGGGAAAGGAGGCCCCATCAAGCCCTGCGACGGCATTGAGGTGTTTGGGTGTTTTTTTGGTGTGTCCCAATTTGAGTGTGGACTCAAATAACTCAAAGGTATTAGGAAACATTCCCCCAAATCCACCAGTGTTCCCATTTGGGTATATTGAGTATTCATGCCAAGTTTGGTCCAGATCCATCATTATTTGAGTCCACAGTGCTCTCTGGGTGGAGGTGAACTACAACTCCACAACTCAAGGTCAATTGTAAGTAAATTGGAGCTGGGGAGGGGGCGGAGCCGGGGAGGGGGCGGAGCCGGGGACAGAGGCAGACCCTTCGGCCCTCCAGGTGATCAGTGACCGGAATTCCGGCCCTTGGGCCCGTAGAAGTTGAACAGCCCTGGTATAGAGCATAACTTGCAAACTCTAGGGAGTTACAGAGAGTGTGTATGGCTGTGGGTGGGGTCAAGGCAAAATTGGCTGAAGACAAGGGCAAGCCCATTACACTGGCTATAAACAACCAACACAAACATCCTGGCAATTAGCAAAGCACTTAGCACCCGATAAGCATCTGTTTTGCCACGTAGGCTCAGCAGTTTATTACGTCTGCAGAAGTAAACAATCAAGAAGTCTGTTTTCTTCTGTTGGATTGACAAACCAGAACGTCCCACTGGCCTTGCAGGTTTATTAGTTCTTGACTATAAAAAACCCTGTTCTGAACCCAATCTTGTGATATATCTTGTAAGATGAGAAACCATTGTCTGAATTCCAACCTATAGTGGCGGACTGGAATGTATAAGTGTATCCTAATTTCACTGTCTCTCCTGCTGAACTTCAGCTGAAATCCTTGATTCA
Source organism: Anolis apletophallus (assembly GCA_030556195.1). Lineage (NCBI taxonomy): Eukaryota > Metazoa > Chordata > Lepidosauria > Squamata > Anolidae > Anolis > Anolis apletophallus. The sequence goes on from JARBWK010000722.1 coordinate 18,936, forward strand.
GTTTGACATCAGTTATAAAGCCTCCTGGAAGTCTTTGGAAGATGTTTGTATTTCTGTACATGTTGCCATTTCTTGGGTCATATTTATGGCCATTTGTGTATTTTTGTAAATGAGTGAATGTAGAAAGTGAGGGTTTTGAAGTGTATCTATTAGGCATGAGAAAAAAGTTATGAAAATGAAATGATTCGTAAGAAATTCGTAAGAAATGCTACTTTCGAGTATTTCCGCACCTGGAACGCCAACCAGGAAGTGGACTTTCTTTATAGAACTCAGGGGCCAGGATTTTCTTAAGTGTCGTTATTAGGTCGTAAGGGGGCACCCTCCTTCTCTCACCACCCTCCCGCCTCCCTTGCCAATAAGTATTATGGCAAGGCAAGCCCTAAACTCGCTCCTTCTTTCGGCTGGAAGCCTGGAAAAATGTAAACAGAGGTTTACTCAGAAGTAAATCTGCAAAGGAGGGCACTTTGGATGAAGGGCCCTCCTTTGTGGATTTACTTGAGTAAACCTCTCTGTTTACATTTTTCCAGGCTCCCCTGCCTCTCCTGCCTGCCAGGATCTAAAGCAGCAAAGAGTATTGGGGTGAGAAACCAACCTAGTGTATAATAGAATGAATGCTACTGTAAGTGCCTAATATTATAGGTAATCCAACTGGTCATACCTACATTCCATGCACATGCAATAATTCAGCAGTAATAACAATAACAAGAGGTAAAATTCAAACCGAAGTATTCTGACTGGTCCCTGCCTCATGGGTGCAAACGGGCTCTTCTCTGTGAGCGGGAAAAGCCAGCGTTTGCTGCTTGGGTGCACACACATACATATTCTTTGGGGGATTTGCTGCAGAATCCGGGCTCATAGAGAAGATTCTGCAGCAAATCCCCCAAAGAATATGTATGTGTGTGCACCAAGCAGAAAACGCTGGCTTTTCCGGCTCACAGAGAAGAGCCCGTTTGCACCGCATGAGGAGGGACCAGTCAGAATACTTCGGTTTGAATTTTACCTCTTCTTATACCCATTGTTATTACTGCTGTATTATTGCATGTGCATGGAATGTAGGTATATGACCAGCCTGGGCAAACTTGGGCCCTCGCTCCCTCGGGATCGGGTGAGAGAAAGGCAGCGAGGAGTGAGGGGGGGGGCTCCTCCTCCTTTTCTTTTGCTGCTTCCAAGAATAGAATACCCCCCCTCCCTCCTTCCCTCCCTCCTTTCTATTTGGAGAGTCCCATCTAGAATTCAGTGTGATTTATTCAAGTTTTGGCCTACAACTCCCAGAAATCCCAGCCAATTTACCAGCTGTTAGGATTTCTGGGAGTTGTAGGCCAATACCATCTGGAATGCTATCCGCCCCGAGCCTGCAGGGAGGAGCGGAATACAAGATGGAACAAATAAATAAATAAATAAATAAATAAATAAATGCGCATGCGCTGGCATACGAACTACTAACGAATTTCGTTAGGAATTAAGTTACATTTTAGAAATTTTTGGAAATTTTTTTGTAAGTCTTCCTATTACTAATCAACCCCCCCCCCATTAGATTTTCGATTTCCTATTTTTGGGTTCTAAACCATGCCTAGTATCTATCTAGGAACCCTTTGTTGCATTCTGGAGTTTCCTAACATTCACATTAACAAAAGATTATAATTCAGCCTCTCTATACCTCATGAAGAGCCCTGTGTTGGCCCAAGGGACCAACCCCCCCCCCCGCAAAAAACATTAAGCGATTTCTAAGGATTATTCTGATTCTTGAAAAACAGTATAGTGAGAGGACCATGGCCATATCGTCCTTCAGGCATTCCCTAGATCAGGGTTTTTCAACCTTCTTTGAGCCGCGGTACACTTTTTACATTGATCAAATCCTGTGGCACACCACCAACCAAAATGACACAAAATGACACTCTAACACAGTCATACATATAGTTAATATGTTTTTAAATGTATTTATACACTCAGTGTGAAACCTGGGACTGTTTCGATGAACACAACATAGATATCCTGGCAGGAATGGCAGAAAGGCACAAACTTCCCACACAGAACTCCCATAACCAAGAGAAAATGCTATAAGAGTTTGGTGGGCATTGACCTTGAGTTTTGGAGTTGTAGTTCACCTATATCCAGAGAGCACTGTGGACTCAAACAATGTTGGATCTGGACCAAAATTGGCATGGATACTCAATACGCCCAAATGTGAACCCAGATGGAGTTTGGGGAAAATAGACCTTGACATTTGGGAGTTACAGTTTCTGGGATTTATAGTTAACACAAGAGCATCCTGAACTCTTGCAACAATGGAATTGAACCAAACTTGGCATATTGAACTCTCATTACCAACAGAAAGTACTGAAAGGGTTTGCTTGGGAATTGACCTTGAGTTTGGAAGTTGTAGTTCACCTATATCCAGAGAGCACTGTGGACTGAAATAATGATGGATCTGGACCCCACTTGAAAGGAATACTCAATATGCCCAAATATGAATGCAGATGGAGTTCAGGGGAAATAGGCCTTGCCATTTGGAAGAAAGGGGGGGAAGAGAGGTTTTTCTGTGGCACACCAGGTGATTGCTCACGCCACAGTAGTGTGCCATGGAACAGTGGTTGGGAAACACTGTCCTAGATGTCATGACGTCTTTCGAACAAAATAAGGAAAAGAGAAAAAAATGGAAAAAACAAGCAGTTCTCCAAAATCTGCCATAATAGAGGAGTTGGAATGGAGGGAAGAACTGCTGATGGTACCTAGTTATGATGGAACTGTTTATGTTGTGTTGCTAGTTGTTGGGGAGCAGTTTCAAATAGGGGAGGGGGTGTTGTTATAGTTATAGTTGGGTTATAGTTCATGACATTACATTTGTGTTTGTCATTTAGGAGCTGTAAATGATAACTAGTGGCATCTCGGCATATTTTTGTTTTTACCCCCTTTTGGGTGAGTATTGTGCGCGAGCTGTGCCCGTACCTTGGGAAGTCTGACTTGGCCATGGTAGTCCACACTCTGGTTACATCCCATATAGACTACTGCAATGCACTCTACGGTTGTGGCCCAATTTACCTGTCCAAACGCATCTCCCCTTATGAACCCACCAGGACTTTAATATCATCTGGGGAGGCCCTGCTCTCAACCCCGCCTTCGTCACAAGTACGTCTGGTGGGGACGAGAGACAGGGCCTTCTCAGTGGGGGCCCCTCTGCTGTGGAATGCCCTTCCTAGGGAAATTGGATCGGTCCCTTCACTTTTAACATTTCAAAAAAAAAGGTCAAGACTTTTATTTATTTTATTGTATTTTATTTGTTAGATTTATTGGCCACCACTCCCAGCCGGCGCAGGGCAGCTTACATTAAGCACAACAATAAAACAACAAATCTACAACAGCAATAAAACCTCAGGGATAAAACAATTCCTAAGAGATAACACAAGTCCTAGGGGATAGCACATTACAACTCAAAGGCCTGCCGGAATAGGGCCGACTTGCAGGCCTTCCAAAAAGCCAACAGATTACGCAAGGCCCAAACCTCCTGGGGTAGTGCGTTCCAGAGGACTGGGGCGATGATGGAGAACGCCCTTCTCCGTGTAGAGGTTAGGTGGTATTGTTTGACATTGGGCACGGCTAGAAGATCCCAGTCTTCAGATCTAAGTGTTCCCATGGGACAATATGGGGTTAGGCGGTCCCTTAGGTATACTGTCCTCAGGTGATCCGGTACTCAATAGGGAGCCAGTGCAGTTCCCACAAAATTGATGTAATGTGGCAGCTCGCAGGAGCTCCCGCAAGCAACCGAGCTGCGGCGTTCTGCACCAGCTTGAGTTTCCAGGTCACCGACAGAGGCAGGCCAATGTAGAGGGCGTTATAGTAGTCTAACCTTGAGATGACCGTGGCTTGGATCACTGTGGCCAAGTCGTGCCGAGACAAGTAAGGGGCCAGCCTCCTAGCCTGACGAAGATGGGAAAATGCCACTCTGTTGACAGCGGAGATTTGCGCCTCCATTGACAGCAGAGGGTCCAAAAGAACTCCAATGCTCTTTCCCGAAGACGACGGGCATAACGTCACGCCATCCAGGGTCGGAAGCTGGACATCCCTACCGCCCGGACGACCCAGCCAGAGGATCTCTGTCTTTGCTGGATTCACCTTCAACCTACTGGCTCGCAGCCATCCAGTAATGGCTTCGAGGCAGAGATGGAAATTATTGGGTACGGTTTCGGGCCTGCCCCCCATCCTCAGAATGAGCTGGGTGACATCAGTGTACTGGTGACATTCCAGCCTAAAGCTATGCACCAGCTGAGCAAGTGGTCGCATATAGATGTTAAATAATAGAGGGGAGAGAATGGCCCCCCTGAGGAACCCCACAATTTAAGGGGCAGCTCTCGGAGACCACCTCGCCCCTCCTCACTCGCTGTGATCGGTTCCGGAGGAAGGAAGACAGCCAATTCAAGGCTGGCCCCCTAACCCCGGCCCCGGCAAGACGGTGAGTCAAAAGATCATAATCGACAGTATCAAACGCTGCTTGGTTTCTTGAGCAAGCATTTGCAGACAAAATATAACAGACATAGAGAAAAAAAATGGAATGACTGGATGACACTATTGGATGATGTTTTCAACAAGGAGACTCAAACTGATACATGTTTTTACTGATATTGTTGTTTTATCTGGTTTTATATTTAATTAACTGTTTTTGTCATATTTTATGTTTTTGATGCTGACTGTACACCGCCCTGAGTCGCCTGTGGGCTGAGAGGGGTGGTATATAAATATGGTAAGTAAGTAAGTAAATAAATAAATATTGTAGATTGAGAAATGGAATTCAGAGCTTCTAACTTGCTGTCTCGCAAGTCTGACACAGTTATCCACACGCACAGCTGTGTGAATTTACAATTTTTTTCACAGTTACAGTAGATAAAGGAGGCTCTAAGCACACACGGGAATTATCCTACCTTTCCTTCAACATAGATGGAGAGCCCTTTTTAGTTGCTTTCTTGCGTGGCTTTTATTTTTAAAGCCAGGATCAAAATTCTGCAGAGCTTGAATATTTCATTGTTCTTCCTATTCCGAGGATGCTGCCGGTATAATCATAGTGAGCCCGAGGTTTTCTCTTCATGTGTTCTTCATTGTTATGACCAAACACACCAAAAATAATGCAGGCAATACTCTGATCAGAACAACTAGCATGGTGCCTGTGGCAGCAGAAGGTGAAAACAGTTTAGAATTTATTGTCGAAGGCTTTCATGGCCGGAATCACTGGGTTGTTGTAGGTTTTTTGGGCTATATGGCCGTATTCTAGAAGCATTCTCTCACAACCTCTGAGGGTGCCTGCCATAGTTGCAGGTGAAACGTCAGGAGAGAATGCTTCTAGAACATGACCACATAGCCCGAAAAACCTACAACGTCCCAGAGTCTTGAATAATTGTAATAGAACAGAAAAGTTTCAAGTGCTAGATCAAAAGTGAGCGCCAGGGTGGTGCCATGCGACTATGCTGGCTCCTTCTCTGCAAAAATGCCCTCCTCCTATAGCAAGTGAAGGGGAAAGCTAATTAGGGGAAGGAATCCTAAATATAGATAGATATGTGGTCCAGTGTTTCAACTAGTGTGCCGTGAGTGATCATCAGGTGTGTCGTGGGAAATTGGAGCCTCGCTCTGCTCTCTTTGCCTCGCTTTGCTCTGGGGCGAGTCTGCGCAGTAGCGCCCGCACGGGTCACCTTCCAGGTGTTTTGGACTCCAACTCCCACCATTCCTAGCAGCCTCAGGCCCTTTCCCCCTCCACCACTTAAGCAGGAAAGGGCCTCAGGTTGCTAGGAATGGTGGGAGTTGGAGTCCAAAGCACCCAGAGGGCCGAAGTTTTCCCATGCCTGTTTGAGGGACCTTAAAGTGGTGAGCCTCCTTCCAACATTGTGATTCTGGATAGAAAACAAACAACAACATAAGATGACATAGTTTGAGTCCCAATTCCCAAGCAAACTCTTTCAGTACTTTCTGTTGGTAATGAAAGTTCAATATGCCAAGTTTGGTTCAATTCCATTGTTGCAAGAGTTCAGGATGCTCTTTGTTTGTGTGTTAACTATAAATCCCAGAAACTGTAACTCTCAAATGTCAAAGTCTATTTTCCCCAAACTCCATCTGTGTTCACATTTGGGCATATTGAGTATTCTTGCCAAGTTTGGTCCTGATCCAACATTGTTTGAGTCCACAGTGCTCTCTGGATATAGGTGAACTACAACTCCAAAACTCAAGGTCAATGCCCACCAAACTCTTATAGTATTTTCTCTTGGTTATGGGAGTTCTGTGTGGGAAGTTTGTGTCTTTCTGCCATTCCTGCCAGGATATCTGTGTTGCGTTCATCGAAACAGGCCCAGGTTTCACACTGAGTGTATAAATACATTTAAAAACATATTAACTATATGTATTACTTTGTTAGAGTGTCATTTTGTGTCATTTTGGTTGGTGGTGTGCCTCAGGATTTTGCAAATGTAAACAATGTGCTGGGGCTCAAAAAAGGTTGAAAAACACTGGTGTGGTCTATGAAGAACTAGAATTGGGGATAGTGTGAACCACTCTTCTCCTTCCATGCATGTATACACTGTTCGAAGGCAACCTCTGATTTTCCCCTGCCTTGCATAATATGAATCTGTTTATACAGAGAACGTGTTGTCTGCATATGTGGCACATTAGTGAACACAAA
>JARBWK010000723.1:0-25585 GCA_030556195.1 Anolis apletophallus
CCTCCCTCCCTCCCTCCCTCCCCTCTCCCTCCTCCTTCCTTCCTTCCTTCCTTCCTTCTCAATGCTCCCCAACCCTTTCCCTTTTCTATGCACATAAGTTTATTTATTTATTTATTTACTATATTTTTATACCGCCCCACTCAGCCCGAAGGCAACTCGAGGCGGTGCACACATGGCAATGAATGCGCACAGATACAATTTATTTATTTACTATTCAAATATGTACGCCGCCACTCCCCGAGGGCTCGGAGCGGCTCACAGTCCACATAAAACATCACAGAGAGCAAATAGCAAGTTAAAATTAACCAGCAGGGTTCGAGCATACTCAACAATTAAACGCTAACCGGAAAAGATGGGGCTTTCAGGCCTTACGAAAGGATGGTAGGTCTTCTAAGGCCCGCACTTCATTTGGAAGAGTATTCCAGATCGAGGGCGCTACCACAGAAAAGGCTCTGCGCCGTGTAGATGTTAAACGGACAGATTTGAAACTGGGTACTTCCAGGAGGTTCGGCTGTTCAGAATGGAGGGACCTCTGGGGTTGATAGGGGGTGAGACGGTCCCTCAGATACAGCGGCCCCAGACCATGCAAGGCCTTGAAAGTTAACACCATCACCTTGAAGGTGATCCGGTGCTCGACCGGAAGCCAGTGGAGCTGCTGGAAGGATGGGTGTCATGTGACACCTCAGTGGAGCCCCAGTGAGAAGTCGGGCAGCGGCATTCTGGACGAGCTTAAGTTTCCGGATCACTGACAAGGGCAGGCCAATGTACAGGGCATTACAGTAGTCTAGTCTCGAGATGACCGTGGTTTGGAGCACCGTGGCCAGGTCGTCCCTGGATAGGTAGGGGGCCAGGCGCCTATCTTGCCGCAGGTGGAAGAAAGCGGTTTTGCTGACGGCGGTAACCTGAGCTTCCATCATCAGCAAAGGGTCCAAAACAACCCCAAGGCCCTTTACTGAGGATATGGGGCGTAATGCCTCGCCATCCAAGCTAGGCAGCCAGGCCTCCCCGCCCACCGGGCGGCCCAGCCACAATATCTCTGCCTTTGCTGGATTCACGCTCAATCTACTGGGACGCACCCAACCAGTCACGGCTTCAAGGCACTGTTGGAAACAAGAGGAAACGGAGTCCGGCCGGCCTTCCATCTTCAGAACGAGCTGGGTGTCGCCAGCGTACTGATAACATTTCAGCCCAAAGTTTCGGACCAGACCAGCAAGTGGTCGCATATACAGTAGATGTTAAATAATAAAGGGGAGAGGATGGCACCTTGAGGGACCCCACAGGTAAGTGGAGCCCTCTCGGAAACCATGCCTCCCCTTTCCACTCGCTGTCCCCGGTTGTGGAGAAAGGACAGCAGACATTTCAGGGCTGACCCCCTGACTCCAGCAACGGCAAGGCGGTGGGCCAAAAAGATTGTAATCGACCGTGTCAAAAGCTGCTGTGAGGTCCAATAACACAAGCAGCGCTGAACCATCCCTTGTCCAGTTGGCATCGAGGCTGATCTGAAATGGTGACCAACACAGTCTCCGTCCCGTGCCCCAAGCGGAAGCCGGACTGGAAGGGATCTAAGCCGGCTGTGTCCTCGAGGAACTGCTGCAGCTGCCTCGCTGCCGCCCTCTCAATCACCTTAAGGCCCAGGAACAGAAGGTTCGACACTGGGCGGTAATTGGAGGGAACCGATCGATCTAAATTCGGTTTCTTCATCAGTGGGGAGACCACTGCCCAGGCCCGGATTAACTCCTTTTGGTGCCCTAGGCCACACTTTGGAAGCCCTGCCCCTGGGGCGCTGCTGGGCATGTGCGACAGTGGCCCCGGGGGCGGGGCTTCCCTCCGCCTCTTCCTCCTCCTCGCCGCGACCGCCTTCCTTCAGACAAGGAGAAAGAAGGGAAGCCCCCGGGGCCACTGCCGGTGCCGGCCATGCACGGCAACCAGGAACATGGCGGAGGAGGCAGAGGCACCCTCCTGCCGCTTGTGCATGCCCGCCAGCGGCCCGAGGGCGGGGCTTCCCTCCGCCTTATCCCTCGCGCCTTCCTTCCTTGACAAGGGGGCGGGGCTGGGGGCGATGGTGAGGGGGGGCGCCATTCCCTCCTCCCCCACCCCCTCGCAGCACTCTCCCACTGCCCTCCCGAGAGAGAGAGAGAGAGAGAGAGAGAGAGAGAGAGAGAGAGAGAAAGTCATCATGCCGCATGTTGCGGTTTTGTTTGAACATTTTTTTTGGTCCTTGATCTGCTGCCCCCCTAGTCCTGCGCTCATAGGCCATGGCCTAGTGTGGCCTTCTCGGTAATCCGGGCCTGCCACTGCCTCTTTTAAGCCCTCTGGAAAGACCCTTTGCTCAAGGGAGCTATCTATTATATAAAGGAGGTCCCGTCATCGAACGACTGACACAGAGAAACCTTCCAAGGCAGAGACACCAAACTTGCCAACAAAAATAGGCCTCAAGCAAGGAAGGTTTTTAGCAAAGAAACTCCCCCCCAAAAAAACCTAGAAGGCCCCCAAAACAACGATACAAAAAAACCTACATTTCCCAGCATCCTCTGCGGCAGCCAGCGAAACCCATTGGCCAACATCGGCCCACACAAAATGCAGGCTGAGTAACCATAGTAACGCTGGGCACAGCCAGCCAAGGCTAGGATAGAATGCTGAGTGATTTGATTTCAGTCAGTTGGTGTTTGAGGGTTAAATTGTCAAAACCAAACTCTATGAGGGAGCAATTCTCCAGCAATTCCTACCCACACAACACAACTTCCTATCACAACCCATCCCCCCAAACTTACGTGACCCCGCACACACAACACCTACCACCACCACAAACAAAAACAAAATCCACCTATACTCCAAACACAACACAACACAACACTGCACTGATACTCTACAAACACACACAAACACCTAAAACACCCCACCCACACAAGCATTCCACAACATACTACCACCCACAATTCTACCACACACCCACTAACTCACCAAAAAAGTAATACCTACACACAACACAATACGCACATAACACAACCTTGCGTCTACTGCGCAACCCATTTGTATGCCATTCCTTCCTTCCACACAGGCAGAAACTGACCCAAAAGACAAGCCATGCCTCCTAAAAAGAACACTCGCAACGCTACATATGCACAACGACACAGCCATGACCCCACCAAGACCATAACTAACATCAATCCCAACCCCTACATACTCAGACTTTCTTGCATCTCCTAAATAGGGCACAGCAACGCGTGCCGGGTACAGCTAGTTTATTATATTCAACAGAGGGTCACGTAATGACTCCAGGCTGGCTTTCACCAGCCAGGAGGGACATAGATCCTTCATGAGCATCTTAAGTTTCCAGTCGCCCATCCCTTGCCAAGACCTACCTTTTGTACAGGTGACGGAGAAGCAGAATTAAAATCCAGCGCTAAGTAGTCAACATTAAACTTCTTTGGCCATTGGAACAAGGCTCCGTTGTATGGCGAAGTGGCTTGTTGCTGCTCCTGTTGATGGAAATAGCAACAAGACATAAACTCTCAGGTAGGTACCAAATATCTTCCAATATCGGAAATGGAAAAGGAAGAACGGAGAAACAGAGAACGAAAGAAGAATGCGATAGTCTACTTCAGGGCTGTCCAACTGGTGGTCCGGGGGGCCGTATACGGCCCCCAGCCCCTTCCCTACGCCCCCCTAGGCTTTTTAATAAAATTTAAAAAATTAAATTAAAATATTTTTTTAAATTACCCACTTCCGGGTTTCGGAGCAAGTATCGCGAGACTACGGAAGCCACACGGGATTTCGCTCTCAACGCGAAATCTCGCCTGCGTTGAGAGCAAAATCCCGTGTGGTTTCCGTAGTCTCGCGATACTCCTGTTGCCGAAATCTCGGCTACTTAATCCCCTGCGGCCCACGCAGACGTGATTTTGTACCTTCCCGGCTGCTGCCTCGGTCGGTCGTCGCCTCTGCTCGTGGTCCGGCTGCTCCTGGATCCCACGCATTTGGGAAGGTAGGCTAACCTTTATGTTATTATTATGTAATTGTGTATTTGAATGTCCCCCTGCATTTAATGCTAGTAAAATATTATATTTAATTGTATGCATGCCCCTTTTGAATGCCCCCCTGCATTTAATGTTAGTAAAATATTATATTTAATTGTATGGATGGCCCTTTTGAATGCCCCCCTGCATTTAATGTTAGTAAAATATTATATTTATTTTATAATTAACTAGCTGAACCCGGCACGCGTTGCTGTGCCCTATTTAGGAGATGTGAGGAAGTGTGGGTATGTAAGGTTTGAAAATGATGTGACAATGTGTTTTCTGTGTGTATATATATGTATGTGTATGTATGTGTATGTATGTATGTTTGTGTGTCTGTGTGTGTATGTATGTGTATGTATGTGTGTTTGTATGTGTGTCTGTGTATGTTTGTGTGTGTGTATGTATGTGTATGTGTTTGTGTATGTATTTGTGTGTGTATGTGTATTGTTGTGTGTGTGTATGTTTGTGTCTGTGTCTGTGTATGTATGTGTGTGTGTTTGTATGTGTGTTTGTGTATGTTTATGTGTTTGTGTATGTATGTGTATGTATTTGTGTGTATGTGTATGGATGTGTGTGTGTTTGTTTGTGAATGTGTGTCTGTGTATGTATGTGTGTATGTATGTGTCTGTGTATGTACACTTCCCCCCTCTCTCTTTCCCCCCTCTCTCTGTCTGATTTCCCCCCTTCTCTCTCCCCCCTCTCCCCCTCCTCTCTCTCTCTGTCTGATTCCCCTTCTCTCTCTTCCCCCCTCTCTGTCTCACTCCCCCACTCTCTCCCCCCTCTCTCTGTCTCAGCCCTCTCTGTATCTCTCTCACTCTCTCTCTCTCTCCCAATAAGGGGCGAGCCGCATACGACGCTGGGCATGCGCGCCAGGGAGGGCGGCAGGCCGGGAGATCGGCGATCCGCCCTCCGCCGTGTCCCCAGCGGTTCCAGCGGCCGCGCCTGAAGCAAGGTAAGCCCGGGAGGTTACCTTCTTTCAGGCGCGGCCGCTGGAACCGTTGGGGACACGGCGGAGGGCGGATCGGGCGATCTCAGCCTGTCTCCCGCCCTGGCGCGCATGCCCAGCGTCAGACGCGGTCCCGCCCTTTTTGGCTGTGCTGGTGGCGTCAGGCCCCTTCGGGGAAGTCCCGCCTTTTTGGACTACACTTCCCAGAAGGCCCCGCATGGCCACTTGCGGTTTATGCAGAGGTTTCTGGGAAGTGTAGTGCGGCGCCTCAGAGCTGCTCTGGGACCGGGGACGTACGGGCACGGGCGAGGATGGCGAGGCGGTTAGGGCGCTGCCGGTGTGGCTGTGAAGGTCCTGGTGAGTGGGGCGAGAGGGTGGACAGGATGGGTTGGGGGGATCGGAGTGCGCCTGCGTGATTGTTCTCCCTCTCTCCAGCGCTGCAGCCAGCGCAGAACGGGAGGCAATGGGCGGTTTTTGGGGCTGTTTTTGGGGGTTGCAAGGTAGGGAGGTGTGTTTTTTTGTGCTATGTATGTACCTCGTGGTCTGGGGAATGTGTTTCGTGGGATTTGTGTTTCTGGGGCGTATAGTTTGGCCGTGCATACTAGCTGTACCCGTGCACGCGTTGCTGTGCCATGACTCTATCTCTGTATCTCTTTCTCTCTCTCTTTCTCTATTTCTCTCTCTCTGTCTCTCACTCTCTCACTCACTCACTCTCTCTCTCTCTCTCTCTCTCTCTCTCTCTCTCTCTCCCTCCCTCCCTCCCTCACTCTCTCTCTCTCTCTCACTCACTCTCTCTCTCTCTCTCTCTCTCTCTCTCTCACTCTCTCTCTCTCTCTCTCTCTCTCTCTCTCTCTCTCTCTCTCTCTCTCTCTCTCTCTCTCTCTCTCTCTCTCTCTCTCTCCCTCTCTCTCTCTCTCTCTCTCTCTCTCTCTCTCTCTCTCTCTCTCTCTCTCTCTCTCTCTCTCTCTCTCTCTCTCCTCTCTCTCTCTCTCTCTCCCTCTCTCTCTCTCTCTCACTCTCTCTCTCACTCTCTCTCTCCCTCACTCTCTCTCTCTCTCTCTCTCACTCTCTCTCTCCCTCTCCCTCTCTCTCTCTCTCTCTCTCTCTCTCTCTCTCCCTCCCTCTCTCTCTCCCTCCCCCTCTCTCTCTCTCTCTCTCTCTCTCCCTCCCTCTCTCTCTCCCTCCCCCTCTCCTCCTCTCTCTCTCTCTCTCTCTCCCTCCTCTCTCTCTCTCCCCCTCCCCCTCTCTCTCTCTCTCTCACACACTCTCCCTCCCTCCCTCCCTCCTGGCGCTCCTTACCTTCTCGGCGCCTCCTCCTCCTGCGGACTCCTTCCTTCCTAGGGCCCAAAAGCCTGACCTGGAAAGTGCCTGGAAAAGATCTTTCCAGGCACTTTCCAGGGCAGGCTTTGGGCCCTAGGAGGCGCCGAGAAGGTAAGCTGAGGAGGAGGGTGAGGCGGGGGAGGTGGGAGGGGCTGGGGAGGGGTGGGCGTGTCCCCGCCCCTGGCCCGCCCCTCGCCGCTCCGTTACACCGGGCGGCGGGGGCGTGGCGGAGAGGCTGGGAAGAGGTGGCGTGTCCCCGCCCCTGGCCACGCCCCTCGCCCTCCGTTAAACCGGGCGGGGGCGTGGCGGAGGAGGCTGGGAAGGGGTGGCGTGTCCCCGCCCCCTGGCCCGCCCCTCGCCGCTCCGTTAAACCGGGCGGCGGGGGCGGCGGAGGGGCTGGGAAGGGGGTGGGCGTGTCCCCGCCCCTGGCCACGCCCCTCGCCGCTCCGTTACGGGGGGCGAGGGGCGTGGCGGGAGGCTGGGAAGGGGTGGGCGTGTCCCCGCCCCTGGCCACGCCCCTCGCCGCTCCGTTACACCGGGCGGCGGGGGCGTGGCGGGGGGCTGGGAAGGGGTGGGCGTGTTCCGCCCCTGGCCACGCCCCCTCGCCGCTCCGTTACACCGGGCGGCGAGGGGCGTGGCGGGAGGGGCTGGGAAGGGTGGGCGTGTCCCGCCCCTGGCCCGCCCCCTCGCCGCTCCGTTACACCGGGGCGAGGGGCGTGGCGCGAGGGGCTGGGAAGGGGTGGCGTGTCCCCGCCCCTGGCCACGCCCCCTCGCCGCTCCGTTACACCGGCGCGGGCGTGGCGGAGGGGCTGGGAAGGGGTGGCGTGTCCCCGCCCCTGGCCACGCCCCCTCGCCGCTCCGTTACACCGGGCGGCGTGGCGGGGGGCTGGGAAGGGGTGGGCGTGTCCCCGCCCCTGGCCACGCCCCCCGCCGCTCCGTTAAACCGGGCGGCGAGGGGCGTGGCGGAGGGGCTGGGAAGGGGTGGGCGTGTCCCGCCCCTGGCCCGCCCCCTCGCCGCTCCGTTAAACCGGGGGCGGGGCGTGGCGGGAGGGGCTGGGAAGGGGTGGGCGTGTCCCCGCCCCTGGCCCGCGCCCCTCGCCGCTCCGTTAAACCGGGCGGCGAGGGGCGTGGCGGAGGGGCTGGGGAGGGGGTGGGCGTGTCCCCGCCCCCTGGCCACGCCCCCTCGCCGCTCCGTTAAACCGGGCGGCGAGGGGGCGTGGCGGGAGGGGCTGGGAAGGGGGTGGGCGTGTCCCCGCCCCCTGGCCACGCCCCCTCGCCGCTCCGTTAAACCGGGCGGCGAGGGGGCGTGGCGGGAGGGGCTGGGAAGGGGGTGGGCGTGTCCCCGCCCCTGGCCACGCCCCTCGCCGCTCCGTTAAACCGGGGCGCGGGGCGTGGCGGGAGGGGCTGGGAAGGGGGTGGCGTGTCCCCGCCCCTGGCCACGCCCCTCGCCGCTCCGTTAAACCGGGCGGCGGCGTGGCGGGAGGGGCTGGGAAGGGGGTGGCGTGTCCCCTCCCCTGGCCCGCCCCCTCGCCGCTCCGTTAAACCGGGCGGCGAGGGGGCGTGGCGCGGAGAGGCTGGGAAGGGGTGGGCGTGTCCCCGCCCTGGCCACGCCCCTCGCCGCTCCGTTACCGGGCGGGCGGGGCGTGGCGAGGAGGCTGGGAAGGGGGTGGGCGTGTCCCCGCCCCTGGCCACGCCCCCTCGCCGCTCCGTTAAACCGGGCGGCGAGGGGGGGTGGCGGGAGGGGCTGGGGAGGAGGGGAGGGGTTTCCCCTCCTCCTTCCAGGTCCCCCCCGCTCTTCCTGAGGAGGCGGAGGAGCGCTCTGGCTGCCATGTGCGAACGTTCTAAACGTTCGCTGGCAGCGGAGAGGCTGGGGTGGGAGTTCAGGTGGCAATTTTTGGGGGATCGTTTTTTTTGGGGTGCTGGGAGGGATGTAGGTCCGTTTTTTTGGCTGTTGTCTGTAGCGAGTGTAATGGTCCAGTAGGCTGCCAAGTTTGGTGCCTCTGCGAGCCATAGTTTCTTTGTCTATATACGACATTAAACGGACTCACCAAAATTATATATAGAGATAATGCAACTAGGAATTGTAAGTAAATTGGAGCCGGGGGAGGGGCGGGGTGGGGGCGGAGCCGGGGGCAGACCCTACGGCCCCCCAGGTCATCAGTGACCGGAATTCAGGCCCCTGGGCCGGTAGAAGTTGGACAGCCCTGGTCTACTTAGTCCAGCCTCTTGTTTCTCATGGTGGCCACAAAGGGCACAACGGCAACAGCCGCCTGCTGCATTCAAAGGTACGTTACAGACAGAATTTCCTCATAACAGGTATTTAAAATGGGCAGAAGTGGGGCCATGGGGCAGTGCTTCTTTTAGATTATGTTGGGATGGACTAAGTCAGACCTGGGCATTTCACGGCCCGCGGGTCGCTGCATGCAGCCCGCCAGCCGATTCTGGCCGGCATGTGTAAGGGCCCCGGCAGGCAGGCAGGCAAGCAGAGCGGCCAACGGAGGGGAAGGGAGGGGGGAGAAGAGGAGGAGGCCAAGGAGCAAGCGCCGCCGCAGAGCATGTCTTCGCTCTCCTCCTCCCTTCCCTTCCGCCTCGCGCACTCCCCCCTACCTTGCGCTCTCTCCCCTTCTCTTCTGCCTTGCTCTTTCCCCCCTCCCTCTTGCCTCGCTCTCTCCCCCTCTCCCTTTTGCCTTAGTCTCTCTCTCCCCTCCCTCTTGCCTCACGCTTTCCCCCCTCCCTTCTTTTCTGCCTCTTCCATTGCTTGCAGACGAGGGGTAGGGCCTGGCAAGCGGCTTTGAGGCAGGGAAGAGGCTGCACCGCGAGGCGGAGGCCCTGGAGCGCTTCCTTAATGTAAGTGAACTATACATCCCAGCAACTCCAACTCCCAAATGTCTTCCCCCAAATTTGTGTGATTGTGTGTTAACTATAAATCCCAGAAACCGTAACTCCCAAATGTCAAGGTCTATTTTCCCCAAACTCCATCTGTGTTCACATTTGGGCATATTGAGTATTCTTGCCAAGTTTGCTCCTGATGGAACATTGTTTGAGTCCACAGTGCTCTTCTGGATGTTGGTGAACTACAACTCCCAAACTCAAGGTCAATGCCCACCAAACCCTTCTAGTGTTTTCTATTGGTCATGGAGTCCTGTGTGCCATCATTGGTGGAGTTGAGAATGCTCTTTGATTGTGGGTGAACTATAACTCCCAGCAACTACAACTCTCAAATGACACAATCAATTTTTTGACTGATGGTCACTCCTTGGGTTAGTAGGTGTCTTGTGGCCGCAATTTGTCCAGTGGTTTCTGAGTTATGTTAATCTCGCAAAAGAACATTACATTTATATAATGTATAAATTGTTCTCAAGAGTCTGGAGAACAAGCCCTATGAGGAGCGGCTTCAAGAGCTGGGCATGAAGAAGAGAAGGCTGAGAGGAGATATGATGAGGGCCATGGATAAATATGTGAGAGGAAGTCATAGGGAGGAGGGAGCAGGCTTGTTTTCTGCTGCCCTGGAAACTAGGACGCAGAACAAGGGCTCGGCGGAAGACGTGAGACGGCCACACTCGGCCTTTCTTCTGAGACTCCCCGAGGTGCCCAGGCCCTCCCTGGCAGTTGGGATGGGCCGGCTGGCTAGTGCGCGGAGGGGAAATGGCCAAACGAGGCGGCGCCCCAGCCCCTTCTTCCTTGATTCCTTCACATAGACTCAGAAGCTTCTTGTTACAGGCGTGCAAAACACTGAGGCTGACACATTGATGTAGAGCAAGGCTGCCCAGGAAGTCGATCGTGATCAACCAGTTGATCCCGGAACCGAAGGAGGTCGATCCCAGCCGGATGGGGAGCTTCTCAGAGGGGGCAGAGCCAGGCGCCAAGCCCCGCCCCCTCCCTCGGCTACGGCACTCCCAGAAGCTGCTCCAGGCTTGAGGATGGCAGTGCCAAGCCAGCCTTGTGCTAGCTATGCCACCACTGGCTTGGCACTGCCCTCCTCAAGCCTGGAGAAACGGCTGGGAGCTCCAAAGCCAAAGAGGGGGTGGGGCTTGGTGTGGCCTGGCTCCGCCCCCTCTGACTTCCGCTCTACCAGCAGCTTCTCCAGGCTTGAGGAGGGCAGGGCCAAGCCAGCCTTGTGCTAGCTATGCCACCACTGGCTTGGCATTGCCATCCACAAGCCTGGAGAAGCTGCTGGGAGCTCCAAAGCCAGTGAGGTGGGGCGGGGCTTGGCGCAGCCTGGCTCCTCCCCCCTCTGCCTTCCGCTCTACCAGCAGCTTCTCCAGGCTTGAGGAGGGCAGGGCCAAACCAGCCTTGGGCTAGCTATGCCACCACTGGCTTGGCACTGCCATCCTCAAGCCTGGAGAAGCTGCTGGGAGCTCCAAAGCCAGCGAGGTGGGGGCGGGGCTTGGCATGGCCTGACTCCTCCCCCCTCTGGCTTCCGCTCTACCAGCAGCTTCTCCAGGCTTGAGGAGGGCAGGGCCAAACCAGCCTTGTGCTAGCTATGCCATCACTGGCTTGGCATTGCCATCCACAAGCCTGGAGAAGCTGCTGGGAGCTCCAAAGCCAGCGAGGTGAGGGCGGGGCTTGCCACAGCCTGGCTCTGCCCTCCTCTGGCTTCTCTCTACTAGTAGATTCTCCAGGCTTGAGGATGGCACTGCTAAGCCAGCCTTGTGCTAGCTATGCCACCACTGGCTTGGCATTGCCATCCTCAAGCCTGGAGAAGCTGCTGGTAGAGCAGAAGTCAGAGGGGGGCGGAGCCAGGCTGCGCCAAGCCCCACCCCTCCCCTCTCCAGCCT
Source organism: Anolis apletophallus (assembly GCA_030556195.1). Lineage (NCBI taxonomy): Eukaryota > Metazoa > Chordata > Lepidosauria > Squamata > Anolidae > Anolis > Anolis apletophallus. Next base: position 11,061 of record JARBWK010000723.1, read on the forward strand.
TGAGGAGGTAGGTAGATCTTTCTGACTTGGTTTTATTATAAGTAGCTCGCATGCTGAAAAAGTGTCGGCACCCCTGATGTAGAGCTTTCCAAACTGTGTGTTGGGACACTTTCATATGCTGACTGCAGTGTTTTGGTGTTTCACTCTTATGTCGATACGAAATGAGCATTTTTATGCAGCGAAGGGGCCCATCAGTATTAGTAACATTGCTAATATTAGTATTAGTAATCTAGTGTTATTCATAAATGGCATAAAAACTTGGAAATGTGTATTACCTTACAAACCCGAGTAAATAGGGTATTTGAAATGCTTTGCAAAAAAAAAAATCTTTTTGACCCCTAGGGGGCTCCCAAAGATGATAGCAATGACTTCCACATCCCATTTGAAGCTCTAAAAATGGGAATTTTCATGAGAAAAATCACATTTTTAAACCCTCAAGGCATACACATGGCCTCCCAGGTTGTATTTGACCCAACTTGGGCCCTCCAGGGGTTTTAGACTTCTACTCCCACAATTCCTAACGGTTTCCAACCTGTGGTCCGTGGACCACCAGTGGTCCGCAAGAACGAAAATATGGTCCGCGGCTTCACCCCTACTACACCGTTGCCTCGAAACTATTTATTTTATTGTTAGATTTATTGGCCGCCACTCCCAGCTGGCTCCGGGTGGCTTACATCAAGCACAACAATAAAACAACAAATCTACAACAGCAATAAAACCACAAGGATAAAACAATTCCTAAGAGATAACACAAGTCCTAGGGCAGGGTCGGGCAACCTACGGCCTGCGGGCCGGATGCGGCCCCCTGGTCGGTTCTGTCCGGCCCTGGGAGAAGGGCGTCGGGGCGGGGCCAACCAAGAAGAAGGGGTGCCGCTGCCGCCATCCCATCGCGGCGGCTTTGGAGTGCCCCAGGCTCTCCGCCTCCTCCTCCTGCCTCCGACATGGAGAGGCTTTGGATGGCCAGCGTGGGAGGGTCAGGGCCAACGGTGTGGCGGGGAGGAGCCTTTGGATGACTTCCTGTAGTCCCGGATGAGCTGGCTGAGGCATTCTGGGAGCCGTAGAAGTCAGAAAACTACGGCTCCCAGAAAGCCTCAGCCAGCTCATCCGGGGCTACAGGAAGTCATCCAAAGGCTCCTCCCCGCCACGCCGCCGGCATCCGGAGCCTCTCCATGCCGGAGGGAGGAGGAGGAGGCGGAAAGCCCGGAGCTGGTGCTGCCTCCACCCTCGGGCCCTCTCTCACTCCACCGACGCATGACCCTCTCCATGCAAGAGGGCCAAAGCCCAGGATCACCACTGCGAGGGCCGCGGAGAAGGCAGGAAGGAACCCCCGCTGCCCTGGTGCAGCCCGCGGCAGCCCCGCTTTGAGGCAGGACCATGGCAATACGGCCTGCTGCTCCTCCCTCCCTGTGCCCCTCCTCCTCCTCCCTTCTTCGCACCTTGTCTTCTTGAATTTCATTTTATTTTAGTGGTTTTTATTATGATTTTATAATCATTTTATAATAATATTATAATAATATAATAAATAATATATAATGTTATATTATAATTTCAATATATTATGTCTATATATATACTATAATATAATAATTATGATATTAATACTAATAATATATGAATATTTCTTGATATATTAATATGTTAACATTAATGATGTGTAATATATAGTAAATATAGTAAATAAATAAATATATAATGCAGATTAGAACAGTGTTTCCCAACCAGTGTGCCATGAGCGATCATCAGGTGTGCCGTGGGAAATTGGAACCTCCAATACCTTTTCTTCCCCTCCTGCCCACAGTGCTCTCTGGGTGTAGGTGAACTACAACTTCCAAACTCAAGGTCAATTCCCAAGCAAACCCTTTCAGTACTTTCTGTTGGTAATGAGAGTTCACTATGCCAAGTTTGGTTCAATTCCATTGTTGCAAGAGTTCAGGATGCTCTTTGATTGTGTGTTAACTATAAATCCCAGAAACTCTAACTCCCAAATGTCAAGGTCTATTTTCCCCAAACTCCATCTGTGTTCACATTTGGGCATATTGAGTATTCATGCCAAGTTTGGTCCTGATCCAACATTGTTTCAGTCCACAGTGTTCTTTGGATGGAGATGAATTACAACTCCAAAACCCAAGGTCAATGCCCACCAAACTCTTATAGTATTTTCCCTTGGTTATGGGAGTTCTGTGTGGGAAGTTTGTGTCTTTCTGCCATTCCTGCCAGGATATCTATGTTGTGTTCATCAAAACAGGCCCAGGTTTCACCCTGAGTGTATAAATACATTTAAAAACATATCAACTATATGTATTACTGTGTTAGAGTGTCATTTTGTGTCATTGTGGTTGGTGGTGTATAAATACATTTAGAAACATATTAACTACTGTATATGTATTACTCTGTTAGAGTGTCATTTTGTGTCATTTTGGTTGGTGGTGTGCCCCAGGATATTGTAAATGTAAAAAAATGTGCTGCGGCCAGGGCCGTAGCCAGGATTTTGATTCGGGGGGCTGAGTTTGGTTCGGGGCTGAGACTGGGTGGAAGAGGGTCTACCCTAGCAAACCTTTTGTATTGTTATCCCAATAACCCCATTAATGTGGGATATAATGAGCATGGTGATCAGATCATGATTTAAATGCACATAACAGTTTAAATAATGTACCAGTAAGGCCTTTTCGCGGACCACCCTGAGAATTTCGGGGCTTGGCATTACCCTCCTCTAATGTATACAAGGAACAGCAGAGTGTAGCTTATCAAAATGTATATTCGCAATGGATTCAACAGTGCATGATCAATAACATATTACTATTACAAAATCATTCATCACAATGATCACAATATCATCACCCCGGAGGGTTCCTACCCTTCAGTGTCCCAAGTCCAACATGGGAATAAACAAGTCCGAAATCACAAATGGGCAAGAGGGGATGATAGGGTGGAAGTCCAAGGGAGGTATGGTTTTATGGGTATTTAGCCTCTCCCGTTGCAACGCTCACTTGCTTCGGCCGCTGGTCCTACCATGGATGTATGACTTTACCTCCATGGCTCTGGTATGTGTGTATATCTTGTATGAATATGGCAACTATGCATATTATGTGTAATGTACCCATGTATTACTATGAATTGCTGTTTTGACTGTATTTGATACATTTTTAATGTTGGTTTAGCCATTGTGCTGTGTATTAGGGTGCTTTGGAACACTCTACTATATTTTGACTTTATCTCTTCAGAAAACGTGCCTTTAACATCTACATGAATGGAGTTAATGTGTTACCACTGGCCTTGAAAAAGACCCTTCCCCTTATGGGTCGAAACGGGAGTTGGTACCATCGTACAGTGTTATCCTCGTCGGCCTGTCTACTAGCGGTTTGAGTCCACTTGGATTTATTGCCACTGCGGCCTGGAACTCTACCGGCTCTTCTCCTAACTCCATCTCCCATCATCCCTGTCTCCTCTGGACGTTTTCGACCATACCTCCCCTGGACTTCCACCCTATCATCCCCTCTTGCTCATTTGTGATTTCGGACTTGTTTATTCCCATGTTGGACTTGGGACACTGAAGGGTAGGAACCCTCCGGGTGATGATATTGTGATCATTGTGATGAATGATTTTGTAATAGTAATATGTTATTGATCATGCACTGTTGAATCCATTGTGAATATACATTTTGATAAGCTACACTCTGCTGTTCCTTGTATACATTGTTGCTTGCAACACCCTACCCCACCTTTGTTTATTACCCTCCTCTAGCCTGGAGAAGCTGTGGTAGCGCTAAAGGCAGAGGGAGGGGCGGAGCCAGGCCGCACCAAGCCCGCCCCCTCCCCTGCTCCGCCCTGCTTCTCTCTCTCGGTAGATCTTTCTGACTTGGTTTTATTATAAGTAGCTCACATGCTGAAAAAGTGTGGGCACCCTTGCCATACATGGTCTGGGGCCTGTGTACTTGCCATCCTCAAGCCTGGAGAAGCTGCTGGTAGAGCGGAAGCCAGAGGAGGGCGGAGCCAGGCCGTGCCAAGCCCCGCCCCTCCCCTCTGGCTTTAGAGCTCCCAGCAGCTTCTCCAGGCTTCAGGATGGCAATGCCAAGCCCGCCTTGTGCTATCTATGCCACCACTAGCCCCCCCCGGCTACATGCCTGGCCGCGGCTCAAAAAGGTTGAAAAACACTGGATTCGAATGTAGTTCAGCCTTTAGGTGCGGCCCTCCATAATATTTTTGGCTCTCGTGTGGCAGCTTGGAAAAAAAAAAATAATTGCCCACCCCTGCTTTACAGCCCTTGTGCTGGCACGGCTACTGGCCATCCCGGTGGGGAAGTGCCGCTGAGGCGACTGTGACAACGGGGATCTGTGCCTCTGAGAAATGGGCCCTCTCCTTATCTGTGCCTCAATCCCGCCTTTTGTGTTGTCCCACTTAGCAACCCATGCCTTTCTCTGAAACAGTCCCCTTCCGCGTGAATTGTCAAAGGCGAGCGGGGAAGCGCGGCATCAAAAACAATTACCATTTGAATGTAACTCTCTTCCTCTTCTGCGGAAACGGAACTGGCAAATACTTTGGCCGAATAAATGCAGTCTCTTTCTGGAGAGATAAAGCTCGGCCGATTGCTAGGGGAAAAAAAGGGAAACACACAAATGCACACAAAAGTGGGGGAGAAGAAAAAGAGCTGTCAGAAAAGAGCCTTCCCAGATGCTCTGAAAGCAAGCCAAGTCCTGACACAAGCCTCTCAGGGGGAGGACATCGGCGCCCAGCGACATCACCAGGGTGACGCCTGCTGCAAAAGAAGAGGCGACGCCGGTGGGAACGTGGTCATCTATCGAAATGGGCAAATATTTGGAGGAAGTTGGGGAATTAGGAGATGGATCTCCACTTGCAATTTAAAGCAGGCTCTTTTCTGGGGGACTCAAATTTATTTATTTATTAATTATATTTTTAATATACCCATCTTCTGGACCTCCGCAGAGGGACTCAGGCTGGTGAACAGCAAGGATTCAAAGCCAAATTACAGTTTAAAACATCATAAAAACAATCAAAGATTAAAATACAAGTAGAATAAATATTTATAAACCAGGTCGCCAAGATCAAAGACATGTCCAATTTTGGTCCGCATACATCAGAGCTGCCCAGGAAGTCGATCACGATCGACTGGTCGATCCCGGGACAGAAGGAGATCGATCCCAGCTGGATGTGGCGCTTCTCAGAGGGGCGGAGCCAGGACACGCTAAGCCCCTCCCCTCCCTGGCTTCAGCGCTACCACAGCTTCTTCAGCTTTGGGGAGTGTAGTGCCAGTAGTGGCTATCTATGCCACCACTGGCTTGGCATTACCCTCCTCTAGCCTGGAGAAGCTGTGGTAGCGCTAAAGGCAGAGGGGGAGGGGGCGGAGCCAGGCCGCGCCAAGCCCTGCCCCTCCCCTGCTCCGCCCTGCTTCTCTCTCTCGGTAGATCTTTCTGACTTGGTTTTATTATAAGTAGCTCACATGCTGAAAAAGTGTGGGCACCCCTGGCATACATCATCGATGACTTAGTCCAGGGGTAGGGAACCTATGGCTCGGGAGCCAGATGTGGCTCTTTTCATTATGGCATCTGGCTCTCCAGAGCAGCCCGGATCTCGGTTTCCCAGCATGCTCCCCTTCCTTCCCTTCTCCTTCTCTCCTTCCTTCTTTCCTCCATTCCCCCTCTTCCTTCCTTCCCTTCCTTCCTTTCTCCCCCTTCACCCTTTCCTTCTCCTTCTCTCCTTCCTTTCCCTCCCTTTCTCACCTTCCTTCTTTCCTCCATTCTCCCACTTCCTTCCTTCTTTTCGCTTCCTTCCTTTCTTTCTCCCCTTCACCCTTTCCTTCTCTCCTTCCTTCTTTCCTCCATTCTCCCTCTTCCTTCCTTCCTTTCTCCCCTTCACCCTTTACTTCTCCTTCTCTCCTTCCTTTTCCCTCCCTCTCCCCTTCCTTCTTTCCTCCATTCTCCCTCTTCCTTCCTTCCTTCCTCTTCCTTTCTCCCCTTCACCCTTTCCTTCTCCATCTCTCCTTCCTTTTCCCTCTTTCTCCCCTTCCTTCTTTCCTCCATTCTCCCTCTTCCTTCCTTCCTTCCTTCCTCTTCTATTATTTTCCCCCAAATCTTCCTTTCCTTCTCCTTACTTTCTTTTCACTCCCCCCCTCTCCTTTCTTTTCTTCTTTTCCTTTCATTATTTTACTTTTTCCTCACGTCCTTTCCTCCCTTCCCATTTCCTTCTTTCTTTTCCCCTCCTTGTCTCTCTCTGGCTTTTCTTTTCTTCCTTTTCCATAGTTCGTTCTTCTTTTCTTTCTTCCTCTCCCCCTTCCTCCTTTATTTCCTCTTTCTTTCTTTCTTTCTTTCTTTCCTTCCCCTTCCTTCCTTCCTTCCTTCCTTCCTTCCTTCCTTCCTTCCTTCCTTCCGCCTTCTCTTCCTTCCCAGAGTCCTGGCGTGCCTTTGCAGAGCCAGGTCTGAAGTGTCTCGTCCATCTTCCGGGGGAATCCTTTTCTCACCATATGTACGTATAGACTCACATTTAGATGAATCCAGTATTAAAATATACTAGCTGAACCCGGCACGCGTTGCTGTGCCCTATTTTGGAGATGTGATTAAGTCTGAGTATGTATGGGTTTGTATTGATGTTGTGTAGTATCGTGGATAGTAAAGTTAGGAAAGAGGTGAAGTAGGAAGGAAAAGGAATGTAAGTGGGGTGGGCATACGTGTGTCTAATGTTTGTGTTTCTGTATTATTCTCTATCTATTTATCTGTCTGTGTCTATCTGTCTGTCTATCCCTGTCATTGTTTCTGTTGTATTAATTTGTGATCTTTATGTATTTCTCTCTCCCCCTGTGTTTATCATGTTCTGTCTCTCTCTGTCTCTCTCTGTCTCTCTCTGTCTCTCTCTCTCTCTCTCTCTCTCTCTCTCTCTGTCCTGGTCTGTATGTCTGTATCAATCTGTAGTAGTATGTGTCTCTGTGTGTATCTGTTTTTCATTCTTTCTCCATCATTTTTTCTCTCTCTCTGTCTAATTATCTTTATATCAGTGTCTCTTTCATTCTCTGTTTATCATTCTCTCTCCGTCTCTGTCTCTCTCATAGTATCTGTATAATTCTCTCTCTGTCTCTGTTTCTCTCTCCCTGTCTCTTTCTGTCGTTGATTAATCTTACCTTTTTCTAGGTGTCTTTCTCCCTGTATGTGGCTGTGTGTGGGGGGGGGGGGCTGTTTTAAGCAGTTGGGAGGATGGGAGGAGGCAGCGGAGGGGCGGAGAAAGCGGCCATGGCGGCGGTAGTTTGTGGCTGCTTTCGGAGAAGGCGTGGGCTGCTAGGGGACTACGGCTCCCAGAAGGCTTTGCGCGGCCATTGTGGCCTTTTTCCGGTGCTGTTTCCGCCCTTATTTGGAGTGAGCCGCGCGGAGCCCTCTGGGAGTTGTAGTCCCGTGGGTGTGCCGTTCTCCCTCGGCGTTTAGTTGGCTCTCCTGGTGGAGGGTCGTGCGGGCGGGACCTTGGCGGCGTCCTCCCGGGATGTTGGTGTTGGGTGGCATGCGGCGTCCGTGCTGGTGTGGTCCGGGGGCCGCGTGGAGGATGTGGCTTCCTTGGTGTCAGGAATGTTTGGTAAGCGGTGGAGGAGGGGGGCATGGCGTCGGATGTTGCGCATGCGTGTTATTGTGATGGTTTTATGGCGGCCATGTTTTTTGTGGGGTTGTTTGCGCATGCGTGTCAATGTTGTTTTTTGGGGGATGTTTTGGGGGTGTTGTGTTGGTTTTTGGGGTGTTTTAGTGGGTGGATGTTGTACTCGGGTTGGGGATGAGTGGCCCTGGGTTTTGTGTGTGTGGGAAATGTAGTTTTGGCGTGCATTTGCCCCGTTGCACGACCACTTCCCTTTTATATATATAGATTATATATATTATATGGCTCTCACTGAAATACATTTCCAAATATTTTGCTTTCATGGCTCTCTGAGTCAAAAGGGTTCCCGACTCCTGGTGTATACTATAGAATTAAGGCAGTTTGACATCACTTTAACTGTCATGGCTTCATTCATTCATGGTTCCCGACCCCTGACTTAAGTCTATTATTAAACTCAGCCATTATTCCGGGAATGCTTCTTTCCAGATCCAGGATTTCAATAGCTTCCTGAAGGTCAGGAGTGAGGAGGGCAGATCTGATCTCAGTTGGGAGGGAGTTCCACAGCCGAGGGGCCACCACAGAAAAGGCCCTGCCTGTCGTGGCGTGACCGAGAGCAGGGCCCCTCCAGAAGATATTAATGGCCTTGATGGTTCGTAGGGGAGAATACGTGACGACTTTGCTAAAAGCCTTCATACAACATGCTGGGAACAGTCTCCCACCTACTTACTAAGGCACGGTCCACGTCCTGGTTAAGGCAGCATGTTCTCGGATGGTGGACAGGTTTCGCAAGTCCAGCGGAGGCGGTCGGACTGCAAAACGGCACAAAGAGAGGTTAAGCACATGACTGACACAGAGCCATCCAGGAAACGTACTATTTACTCTCTTGTTGGTATACGAGCACTAGCTCAGCCCTTTTGCCTTTGGCCCAAGTTTTTGGTCTGCCTTGGAACTCTGTCCCAGTCTTTCCTCAGTGACTGGTATCAGCTGAGCTTGGCTTCTAGGATCCCCATGGATACTACAATTCAATTTCCATTAAATACAACAGTGTAATCATATGTATCCCTTACATAAAATAGTAAAATCAAGATTTGCATGAATGGGCATTTCTTTTGATTATTTTCAAGCCACAGAGGGTGGAATCTTAGGATATAGATTCTGTGATGTACCGACGCCGCTTACAGCTAGCGTCAAATTATGTAATGATTGGAACTCAAAACTGTGACAGGGTCGATGCCACCAATTTGTATGAGAAATCTTTTGTCACCAGTTTATGTGAAGATCTTTTTCTTCAATCTAGCTGTGTAGAACTGTGGCAGGGCAGGCTATCCCACCTATTTATGGAAAGCCTCCTTACTTTATAATTTTTGTCACCAGTGAGTAATTCTTGACCAATTACTCACTTATCAATCGCTGCCACCAAATTATGTGACCACCCGATGTTTCTAAAGCTTGCACCAAAAAGAGATCACAGAGAGAGATTTATGAATCAAGAACTTTAACTGTTTATTAGTTAACAAGGTTCCAAGCGTGGAGGTTTCAACGTTCACAGAGCTTAGGTGGTTACAGTATCTCCTTAGAGGCACAGGTCTTATGGTTACTAAGTTTCTAAACACAATGTTTGACTGTATCTCTTCAAACACTGACTCAATAATATTATAGATATTCTGCCCCAATAGGCTTTCTATCTATCTTCTAGGTTAGCTTTCCAGCCTGACCTACAAACAGCGGTTCCTATAGGCTTTCTAAACCTAACTGCCTTTCTGCAGTATCAAAACACAGCCTTTTCTCTTTTCCTCAGAAAAGACAACAGCAGCTTCTCAAACTGCCACCAGCTAGTCTAACCGCTCCTGACTAACTGAAGAATTTCAAACCTGGACATTCTAAAGCCAGTGTTAGGCTCCGCCTCCTGTTGCTATAGCAATGGAACTTCTCAGAGTTTGTGCACTGTAATATTCCCCGTTAACCCTTTTGTGGTCTGTCTAACATTTAATCATCTAACACAATACAAATGCAACAATACAAACCACACAAACCACATTTTATTTAACCATAAAATAAAGATAAAATCCTCAATACACATAATGACCTTATTACATGTGAATATGAAGGGCCCATGGTATAAGGAAACATTAAACCCTTGTGCTGCTGACCTGCCGACCTGAAGGTTGGCAGTTTGAATCTGTGGGATGGGCGAGCTCCCGTTGTTAACACTAGCTCCTGCCAACCTAACAATTCACATACATGCAAAAGTGAGTAGATAAATAGGTACAGCTTCAGCGGGAAAGGCATAAGATGCTCTAAGCAGTCATGCCAGTCACATGACCAGGAACTGACCACGCAGGCTCCTCAGCTTGGAAATGGAAAAAAAGCACTTCCCCCAGAGCAGGGGTGGGCAATTATTTTTTCCAAGGGGCCACACGAGAGCCAAAAAATATTATGGAGGGCCGCACCTAAAGGCTGAACTACATTCTAATCTACATTATTTATTTATTTATTTATTTACTATATTTACTACATATTACACATCATTAACATTAACATATTAATATATCAAGAAATATTCATATATTATTAGTATTAATATCATAATTATTATATTATAGTATATATAGATATTATAATATATTGAAATTATGATGAGCTATTCTCATCCCAGGTCATTTTTTTAATTGTCGCTACTGTGATATTTTAATGATGTTTTATGCTCTGTTTTTACTCTGTTTGCTGTTTTATCCTGTGATTCTTTTCTTTGGTGTTGTGAGCAGCCCTGAGCCCGCCGGGAGTGGCGGCATAGAAGCCGAACGATAAATAAATAAATAAATATTATAATATATTGTTATTATAAAATTATTATTATAAAATAATAATAAAAACCACAAAAATAAAATACAATAAAATTCAAGAAGACAAGGTGCAAACCAAGATGGAGGCTGACATACTCAAGAGAGGAAGGATCCCAAGATGGAATGGCCCAATAGACCCAGCTCAGAGGATGGCAAAGCGGACCCAGCCGCCGCCGCCGCAGAGCAGAGCAGAGCAGAGCAGCAGACGTTTGGAGGCTGCAGGCCTTCGCCCACTTTCACCCCCAGCCGTTCCGTCAGAGGTGTTCCCGATCGGCTGATCGCCCTGCCATGGAGTGCCTGCCATCCGGCTTTGGAGCGCCTGCCATCCCGGGAGGCGATCCGGGGCCTGCAGCGGAGTTGGCGAGCTGCGGCTGGTAATTGCCCTGGCGAACCAGAAGACCCATCAAGTCTTCCCGGTCGCCAGGGCGATCAGCCGCCGCAGTTCGCCGACTGCTCCTGCTGCAGGCCCGCTCGCCCCCGGGATGGAGGGGCTCCAAAGCCGCCGCGCCTCCACTTGTTCTCTCTGAGCGGCGAGCTGTCTGCCGACGTAGGGCCCCACAGCCCGCGATGGGATGGCGGCAGTGGCACCCTTTCCTCTTGGCCCCCCTCCCGCGCCCTTCTCCCCGGCCGACAGAATAGGGTTGCCGTCCCGCATCCGGCCCGCGGGCCGTAGGTCTGCCCCAGAGCCAGATATGAGCACGGCCCCCAAAGCCAGAAATGAAAGGAGAAGCCTTTGCCTTTGTTTGTGTTTGTGTGTCTCATTGTATTGTAACAAGACATTGAATGTTGGCCGGGTATCTGTTTACATTGTAATCTGCTCTGAGTCCCCATGGGGAGAAGGGGCGGAATATAAATAAAGTGTTGTTGTTGTTGTCGCTATCATTATCTCCAGATTTCTGGTCAACAATAACTTGTAGAACGTATACTTACATTTCCTCGGGCGGGTTTGAGATCCCGGTTCACTGGAGGAGGTTCCAGGTCAGTGGGAAGTTCAGGCAGAGGGCTGGGGAGCTTTTCGGTGTTTACGGTGGAGATGGTAACGCTGTTGAGCCCGACTCATGGGAATGTAGCCGTCCGGTGTGCAGTCAGAACCGGGAGGGGAGGGGAGGCATCTCGGGTGCATGGGCGCGCAACTGTCCTCGGAACTGTTTGAAGTGCTGGAATAGAGTGGGCTAAACCGGCATGGCTGGCAAAGGAAAGGGAAAGTAGGGCAGAAGGATCGGCATCCATTTCTCATCATTCTCCTGCCCACAACTCAGACCGGTTACTGACGCTATTGGCTCATCCTTGAAGGACGTCACAGAGGACGTCCTGAATTTGCTTTTGGATTCCTTCTTCAGTGATTTTTGGGCTTCCCTGGGTTTTGTGGGTTTTGCTGGTTAGGCTAGTTTTTGTTAGTCCCATTCCCATTTATTGTGCAATAAACTGTTTGTTATCCCTTTTAACACTTGGGCTTGGCTTTACTTGGCATCTGCATCACGACAGCTGGGGTTGGTGGGCGGATTGATTTTGTCATTTGGGAGTTGTAGTTGCTGGGATTTATTGTTCAAACAAAGCACATTCTGAACTCCACCAACGATGGAATTAAACCAAACTTGGCACACACAACTCCCATGGCCAACTAAAAATACTGCAAAGGTTTGATGGGCATTGACCTTGAGTTTTGGAGTTGTAGTTGACCTCCATCCAGAGACCACTGTGGACTCAAACAATGATGGATCTGGGCCAAACTTGGCACACATCCTCAATATGCCCAAATGTGAACACTGGTGGAGTTTGGGGAAAATAGACCTTGTCATTTGGGAGTTGAAGTTGCTGGGATTTATAGTTCACCTACAATCAAAGAGGATTCTGAACTCCACCAAGAATGGAAATTGAACCAAAACTTGGCACACAGGACTCCCAAGGCCAACATAAAATACTGGTAGGGTTTGGTGGACATTGACCTTGAGTGTGGGAGTTGGAGTTCACCTACATCCAGAGAGGGACTGTGGACTCAAACAATGTTGATCAGGACAAAACAGCATGAATACTCAACATACCCAAATGTGGAGTTTGGGGGAAAATAGACCTTTGACATTTGAGCTGAAGCTGTTGGGTTGAGAAGTTCACTTACAATCAAAGAGCATCCGAACCCCACCAATGTTAGAATTGGGCCAAACTACCCACACAGAATCCCCATGACCAACAGAAAATAATTTATTTCCCGGTGGTCTTTAGCGACCCCTCTGACACCCCCTCATGACCCCTCCAGGGGTCCCGACCCCCAGGTTGAGAAAACACTGATTTAGATGCACCCACACTATTGGTACACAGTCCCATAAGTGTGTACCACTCAGTCATGGCTCCAAACTGCATTGTTTACCAAACCTATGCAGAAAGCTAGGGAAAAAGCCTGCCCCCTAGTGGCTGCAAGTGTTATCTGAAGTAAAAGCATAATGGGTTTGCATCTATGGGCAACAATCGCTCTTTTTCGAATTTATTTCAGCTTCTTAGGATGGTTGAAACCACCCACACACAACTAACTATCAACCAATCCAGCCTCACTTGTTTCCATGCTGGCAAAAAAGAAAGCATTGAAAACATAATAATAGTTATTGCCGTTGTTAGAAACAGCCTGTTCCATATTTTCTATGGACCTGCTGATGGATGCTGATTAATTTCCTTTACCAAATACAGTGTGCGATAAAAAGAGTATAGAATGGGAAGCAGGACAAAAGGGCACTTACCAAGTTCGTAAGCCTTCTTGTCCCTGCTTCTCTAAGGAGCTTTTGGCCCATGTCAACTGCAAATGAGAGGACGGAGAGTCGTTAATTCATAACGGTTCAAGAACCCGTCAACGAAACGGCAGGGATAATATTTCTGGCCCAGAGTAGGCCAAGTATCTTGAAAAAAACCTAATGTAATTTAGGCAAAAACTATAGGAGCATTTATTTATTTTATTTATTTCGATTTTTTTAGACCGGTCCCTCCCAAATAGTCTCGGGCGGTGTACAATTGGTGAAAACATACTAAAAACAGTCAGCCATATCTTAATAAAACAATACAAAATACAAGTTCCACAACAGGCAGTAACTTAGGGTGGCAAATATGTCGAGCATTTGATGGTTTACGGAGGGCTGCTGAGAATCGAACGCCCGCCGGAAGAGGACAGTTTTACACATTTTCCGGAAAGGAATAAGCTTGAGAGCACGCGGCCACATCCGTAAAGGCTTCCTAACCTTTTTGAGCCGCGTGCAGATTTTTTTACAGACAAACTCTGGGTACACCACCAACCAAAACGACACCAAATGATACTCCAACACAGTAATACATATAGTGTATGTTTTTAAATGTATTTATACACTTCAGTGTGAAACCTGGGCCTGTTTCGATGGATGAACATAGAAATCTGGCAGGAATGGCAGAAAGACACAAACTTCCCACACAGAACTCCCAGACCCAAGAGAAAATACTAAGAACATAAGAAGAGCCATGCTGAATCGGGCCTCAGCCCATCTAGTCCAGCATTCTGTGTCACACAGTGGCCCCCCCACAACCAGTACCCGGGGAAATCCTGCCTGCCTCCATCAACACAGAGGTGGCACTTGGATGTCCATTTCAGTAGCTACTGATTCCCTTGGTCTCCATGAATCTGTCTAATCCTGCCTTGAAGCTGTCCAGGCTGACAGCTGTCACAACCTCCTCTGAAGTGAGTTCCATAACCCAATGACCCTCTGGGTGAAGAAATATTTCCCTTTATTAGTCCTAACTTTCCTACCTTGAGCTTTAGGGAGTGCCCCCTAGTCCTAGTGTTGTGTGACAGAGAAAAATATTTTTCTTTGTTCACCTTTTCTATCCCATGCATGATTTTATACACTTCGATCAAGTCACCTCTAAACGCCGTCTTTCAAGGCTGAAAAGATCATAGCGTTGTAAACCTGATTTCATAAGGGAGTAGAGCCCATCCCTTGGATCATATTTGTGAGAGGCAATACAACATTTGCCGACCTATTTTCGATTCCCTTCCTGATCATGCCAAGCATAGAATTTGCTTTTTTTCACTGCTGTAGCGCACTGGGTTGACATCTTCATTGAGCTGTCCACCAAAACCCCAAG
>JARBWK010000724.1:0-25583 GCA_030556195.1 Anolis apletophallus
CACCAGTAAGAATAGCAAACATAAATAAAAACTACTCGAGAAATTGCTGGAGAGGATGCCAAGAAAAAGGAACATATACTGTATACATATGTGGTGGCAATGTAAATATGTAAGTAAATTTTGGGCGGATGTATTTAGAGAAATAGAGGATATAATGAATATTAAAATTGAAAGAACTCCTAGTATAGCCTTATCATTATATAATAATAAACAATTGGGGAAAAAGATAAATATGCGATAACAAACCTATTAACAATAGCAAGATTGCTTATAGCAAGGAATTGGAAAAAAGAAATAAATGTACAAATAGAGGAAAGGTACAAGGAAGTGTGGAAATTGGCAATAAGTGACAACATGTATAGTAAAAGTAAAAAGCGGTATAGGGAAACAAAGTGATTTCGATGAGGTATGGAGAAAATTCATCGAAAAAGGACTAAAAAAGAAAGAAGGAAAGTTACCTCCAAAAGAAGAAATGAGATTTTGGACAAATGAGATGTCAAAGCTATGGCTTGGGGAGGGGGAGGGGAGCACAGGGTGAGGGATACAAAAATGTATAAGGAAATAATGGCAGGTGCCAAAGGTTAAAGTATTGTATTGTAGCTAGTAATGAACAACATCAATCTGCTGTAAGATAGACATTGTATAATAATCGTGTTGGCAATAATAAAACAATAAAAATATTTTTTTTAAAACAACCATGGCAGAGACACCGAGAAGAGAGAACTGGGAAGCAGGTCGCAGGTTTGCACCAGAGGAGCAGGGTGAGCTCCCGCTGTCAGCCCCAGCTTCTGCCAACCTGGCAGTTTGAAAACATAAATGTGAGTAGATCAATAGGGACTGCTCTGGCCAGTCATGCCACTGGCCACATGACCTTGGAGGTGACTACGGACAATACCGGCTCATCCTTCGGCTTAGAAATGGGGATGAGAGCCAGAGTCCCCGAGCCGGAAACGCCTGGACTTCGTGTCAGAGGGAAGACCTTGGCCTTGGCCTGTATCTGTGGAATGAGGCCCAGGGTGGAGAAAGAAAGAAAGAGCTCTTGCCTGTTGGAGGCAAGGGGGATGTGGCCATTGGCCACCTTGATTACCACTGAATGTCCTTGCAGTTTCAAAGCCTGGCTGGTTGCTGCCGGACGGGGGAATCCTTTGTTGGGAGGGAGGTGCTGGCTTTCAACAGAAAGGAGTAAACCATGAACATGAACCAAACCTGGCGAGCGGTGTTTAGGAATCCCTCCCAAATCAGGACAGTCAACAAAGAAAGTGGGGAATTCCAGACAGGAAACAACCAGGGCCAGATAACCCCTCCCAACAAGGGATTATTCACACACACACCCTTCCCTTCAGAGAGAAAGAGAGAGAGGCCTGCCTCCCCCTGAGTCCTGATTCTCGGGCCTGAAAGCCGGAGGGAGGAGGCCAGCATCCCCTTTGGGCGAATGAATGGGAATGGGCTAGGGGGGGGGGGGATGAGGAGGCGGCCTCTCTCTCCCAACTCCTCCTCCAGGATTCCATGAATGGGCCGCTGTCCCTTTAAGCATGCAAATGAGCCGCGGGGCGGGGCGGGGCCGAGGGCGGCAGCCGGCAACCAACCTTGCAGAGGCCCCGCCCCTTGGCTTCCCATTGGCCCCCTCCTCTTTTCCGGAGGGAGGGGGAGGGAGTGAGTGACGTCATTCAAGCCCCGCCCCCTTCGCCGCAAACGCCGCCGCCTTTGTTCCGAGGCCGAGAGGGGCGCGTCTGAGGAGAGCGGAGAGGGAGGAAGGGAACGAGGAGGAGGGAGGAGAGGAGAGGGGGAAGTGGCCTTGGAGGCGGAGGGGGTGGAGTGACCCCTCCGGGGCCGAAGAAGAGGAGGCGCGGCGGCTTCCCCGAACAGGCCTGCCCGCCCGGCTCCCTGGCCTTGAGAGCGAGCGAGCGAGCGAGCGGCCTTACTTCCCTCCCATCAGGTGCTTGGGACTACAACTCCCAGAATTCCTCGCAGCCTCGTCGTGCGGCTGAGGGGGGAAAGGAGGGAGCTTGAGGCCGCGAGGGCTTCTGGGAGTTGGTGTCCCAAACTCGGGGAGGGGGAGGGAGGGCCTGAGCCGAAGCCTCTTCGTTCCTCGTGTTCCGGGAGGGAGGCTCTGAAGGCCGGGGTCCTCCCTGGGGGGGGGGGCGTGAGGAGAAGGAGGAGGAAAAGCCCCGCCGGCGCTATGTTTGTGCCGCTCCGAGCCAGAGCCCGGGCGGAGAGGGAGGAGGAGGCCGGCTGGGAAGGGGAGGGAAGCGGTGTTGCCGGCGACCCTTCCTGAGTGGAATTCAGCCGGCCAGTCCGTCCGCCTGTTGGAACCCACCTTGGTGAATTGGACGTTTGAGCGGATGCTGTTCAGGAGGTTCAGGAACGTGATTGGTTCTTCTCCTCCGTGTCTCCAAATGGTGAAGGGGGCATCCACATGTTTGAGCCGTGTAGTGAGCTTTTCCTTGCTGTTTCCAGGGCCAGTTCTTCAAAGTGCTCCACGTAGAAGTTTGCTCTGAGGGGGCTGAGAGGGCTCCCTCCCCGTGGCTACTCCATCTTTCTGCTCCTAGGAATCATTGTCCTCCTGGAAGGGGCTTGTGGAGAGGCCGCGGTGGTCATGTACGTAAACAGTTTGTCTTTGTTTGTGTTTCATTAGATGTTCGTCATTCCAAGGAGAAAGCATTCTGGATTTAGAGGGATATTACTTTTCAAAATCTTGAGGCTGCTGGTTTTTTCTATGAAGTGGGCGGAGTCCTTGATGTAGTGCATAGTGAGCCCCATACGGGTTTGTAGCTGTGCAGTCGTATGTGGGGGATCCAATGGCACTCACGATGGGTCTGAGTGGGGTGATGTCCTTATTGGTTTTTGGGAGTCCATAAAGCCTCAGTGGGAGGGCTTCTGGTCTGCATAGTTGTTGGCGTATGTTGAAGTCGATTGAGGAGTTCTTGACCAGAGTGTTAGTGTTTCTGGTTCTTTTGGTGGCTGGGTCTGTTTCTTAGTTCATTGTCTCTTGTGGGATCCAGGAGTTGCCTGGTCTTTGCCTCGTATTCTTCTCTTTCCATGATTACTGTGGCACTCCCCTTGTCCGCTGGGAGAAGGGTGATGCCTGGATCTGAGTTGAGGTCTTTGGTGGCTTGACTTTCTCTCCTTGTTACATTGCTGGGGCCTCTGTTTAAAAGCCTCCAAGGAAGGAGATTCCACTGGCATCCGAGGCAAAGAGTTCCACTGCTGAACAGGTCTGATGGCCAGGAAGTTCTTCCTCTTGTTCAGGTGGAATCTCCTTTCTTTCCTGTCATTTGAACCCATGGCTCCACTGAGTCCCAGTCCTCCATGGCAGCAGAAAGGAAGCCCCCTCCCTCTTCCTTAGGAAACACTTTCATGTGTGTGTGTACATGGCTTCCATGTCTCCTCTCAACCTTCTCTTCTGAGGCTAAACAGCTCACTAGACGCTCCTCATAGGGATTCTTCATGGTCTCCAGAGCTTTGATCCTTTTAGCCTCCCTCTTCCTCTTCTCACCTTCCTGCTTAGAGTCCATCTCTCTTTTGAACCGTGGGGCCCAGAACTGGACCCAGTGTGATTCCAGGTGAAGACGTCTGACCAAAGCAGGAGAGAGAGGCACCCGGACTTCCCTCCACGGACACTCCTTGTGATGCAGCTCCAAACCCCACTGGCTCTTTTGGCTGCTGCATTGCACTGTTGGCTCATGTTCACCTTGTTGGCCACGAAGACTCCAAAATCCCTTTCACACGTAACTCTGTGATGTAGCCAGGCTTCATGCATCCTGTATCTTACATTTCCCCTTGCTGACAGTCATTTTCTTAGTTTTGGCTAATTAGCTCTGATCCGTTGAGGTCATTTTGAATCCTGGTCCTGCTCTCTGGAGGATTCGCTCACTATATTGTAGACTAGCTATATGCGGCCACGTGTTGCTGTGTCCCAATCTGGTTAAATGGAAAAGAAAGGTAAGAGTCAGAGTTGGTTTCTAGTATATGTAATTTCATAATACTGCAGATATTGTCTGGTTTGCCGACTTTAGAACACGCAACATATAATTGTCCAAGTGAGAAACCATCTGTGTCTAGATCTGAATCGCACAATTCTGTTGATTCGCCTTGTGCTTTGTTGATGGTGATTGCAAACGCCAGTCGGATTGGGAATTGCAGGCTCCCAAACTGAAATGGCATATCCCGTGGAATCCTGGGAATGCGAGGAATGAGGACATCTCCGCCTTGGGAAGGTCCTGTGGCCTAGTCTGGTCAAATGGGATGGAAAGGGAAGATTAAGAGCAGGCTTCTAATCTATGGGATTTCACAATGCTTGCGGGTATATAAATAGCTACTGATGTTTCTCTGTGCAGATTGAGAGGTATTTATTTATTTATCGTGTCAGTAGCGAACCAAACAATTGTATTGCATAAAAAAACAAACAAAACACAAAGTTTGCAAACTTGGCATTCTGTTAAATGTCCTTTGACCAGTAGCTGGCCACTTGGAGTGTCTCTGGTGTTGCCATAAGAAGTCCCTCCATTGTGCATGTGGCAGGGCTCAGGTTGCATTGCAGTAGGTCAGGGCTGGTCACAAGGTCGATCGAGATCGACTAGTCGATCGCAGACCTGGAGCTAGTCGATCGCAGCCGGATTTCAGAGGGGCGCTTCCCTCAATGGTAATAACTAAGCCTGGCGCAAAGAGGGGGACCAGGCAGCTGGAGGAGGCAGCGCTGGTTTCCCTCAGAGGCTTCCCTGCTGTTTCTGCTGCATTGGGGCGCCTTCCTTCTTCGTGCGGGAGGAAGGGAGTGCGGGAAGGTGGGGGGGGGGCCCTGCCATTTGCTCCCAGTCTGGCCGGGGAGGCGCTTTTCTTTTCGGTGGAGGGCAGGTGAGGGGGAAGCGCGCGCAGGCGGCAGCCAGCCAGCCGGTCAGGTGTGAGGTGCCCAGGCTCCTTGGATTGACTCTTTCCTCCTCGCGGCACAAGGCCGTCCCGGTGTATTGATGTGCTTGGAGGCGGCGCCTCCCTTTCCTGGTGAGGCGCTGGTGGAAACTGGGCCTCGGCATCCCTCCTCCCTCAAGCACATCATACACGAAGGTGGAGGCACTGAGGCCCAGATTCCCGCCAGCGCCTCGCCAGGGAAGGGGATGGAAGCCGCTGCTCCATCACCGTCCCTGGCGGCGCTGGCGGGAAACTGGGCCTCGGCGCCGCCTCCAAGCACATCAATACACCGGGGCGGCCTCGTGGCACGAGGAGAAAAGAGGCAATCCAAGGAGCCTGGGCGCCTCGCACCTGACTGGCTGGCTGGCTTGACTGGCTCCTCCATGGGCCTGCCTGCGCCTCCCCCTCGCATGCCCTTCGCCAAATAGAAAAGCGCCCCCCCCGCCCAGACTGGGAGCAAATGGCAGGCGAGGCTATTGACAGGGCCCTCCCTCCTTCCCTCCTGGAGGAATCGACAGCTGGGGATGCTGAGGGGAATGAGGTAGCGGGGAGATGCCTCAGGAGGTGAGCAGGCCGCACGCACGCTCGCTCTGCTTGCAAGGCAAAGGGAACTTTCGGCAGTTTGTATAATTGATGTTATAACATTTATTTTGGAATGAATAACGAATGTTTTTTCGATGCTTATGACTTCCTTACACTTGTGACTACTATGTCCTCTTGGAAAATATTGGGTTATACTTTCTGAAATAATTAATATTATTGATTGAAATTCGCATTCCTGTCAGTGTTTGTTGATAATAGGGGTTCTGTCAGGATGGGGAAGGGAACTCTTGTCTGGATGCATTTTTGAATGTCCCATTGGGCACATTGATCAGCATTGAATGGCCTTGCAGCTTCAAGGTCTGCCTGCTTTCATTCTGCCTGTTTATATCTGTGCAATGATGTCAGGGTGAGAGAAGGAACTCTTGTCTGGATGCATTTTATGAAGTGTCCCTGATTTTTGCGAAAAATCACATCAATGTCCCTTATTTTTTCTATCAAAATATGGGTAGGTAGATCTTTGTGACTTGGTTGTTTTATAAGTAGCTCGCATGCTGAAAAAGTGTGAGCACCCCTGCAGTAGGTGGTCTGTGGTTTGCTCTTCTCCATACTCACATGTCGTGGATTCCACTTTGTGGCCCTATTTCTTAAGGTTGGCTCTGCATTTTGTGGTGTCAGAGCGCAGCCTGTTCAGCGCCTTCCAAGTCGCCCAGTTTGCTTTTTGACCAGGAGGGGTTCTCTCATTTGGTATCAGCCATTGATTGAGGTTCTGGGTTTGAGCCTGCCACTTTTGGACTCTTGCTTGCTGAAGTGTTATTTATTTATTATTTATTATTATTATTTCCAGCATTTTACCCCGTTCTTCTCAACCCCCGAGGGGGGACTCAGAGCGGCTTACAAAAAGGCACAATTTGATGCCCATACAGTAAAAACAATATAAAACCGCAGAAACATTCAATATTAAAATACATTAAAATACAATTACATTAAGCATCATACACATTGAATTAAGTTAAAAACAATGTTCCGTCCATAAAAAGCATTGAGCCCTATTCATCAACTTTCCATTAAAATCCAATCTAAAATGCTGCCTTGTGCTAGTGTGCAAACGCCTAGTCCCATAGCCAGGATTTTACTTTTTTCCAGAATGCCAGGAGGGATGGAATTGATCGTATGTCGATGGTAAGTGCGTTCCACAGACGGGGGGCCACCACCGAGAAGGCCCTCTCCCTCGTCCCCACCAGCCGAATTTGAGAAGCTGGCGGGAGCGAGAGCAGGGCCTCCCCCGGAAGATCTTAAATTACGAGGTGGGACGTAGCGGCAGATGCGTTCGGACAAGTAAGCTGGGCCAGAACCGTATAAAGCTTTAAAGGTCAATACCAGCACTTTGAATTGAGCTCGGAAGTGGACAGGCAGCCAGTGGAGCTGACACAACAGGGGGGTGGTATACTCCCTGTATGTAGCTCCCGTTAGTAATCTGGCTGCCGCCTGCTGGACTAGTTGTAATTTCTGAACTGTCTTCAAAGGCAGCCCCACGCAGAGTGCGTTGCAGTAATCTATTCGGGATGTGACCAGAGCGTGGACGACCGTAGCCAGATCAGACTTTCCAAGGTACGGGCGCAGCTGGCGCACAAGTCTTAACTGTGCAAAAGCTCTCCCGGCCAGCGCTGAGACCTGGGGTTCCAGGCTCAGCGATGAGTCCAGGATAACTCCCAAGCTGCGAACCTGTGTCTTCAGGGGGAGTGTAACCCCATCCAACACAGGCTGTAACCCTATGCCCTGTTCTGCCTTTCGACTGACCAGGAGGACCTCTGTCTTGTCTGGATTAAGTTGCAATTTGCTAGCCCTCATCCAGTCCGACACAGCAGCCAAGCACCGGTTCAAAGTCTGGACAGCCTCCTTAGAGACAGATCTGGACGTCATCTGCGTACAGATGACACCTTACTCCGAAACGCCGAATGCTCTCTCCCAGCGGTTTCATGTAGATGTTAAATAACATCGGGGACAGTACTGAACCCTGAGGGACTCCACAAGACAAAGGTTGTGGAGCTGAACAGGTGTCACCCAATGACACCTTTTGGGTGCGACCTTCCAGGAAGGACTGGAGCCATTGCAGAGCAGTACCCTCAAGCCCCATATCTGCAAGGCGACCCAGAAGGATACCGTGGTCAACGGTATCGAAAGCCGCTGAGAGGTCCAGCAGAACCAACAGGGACACACTCCCCCTGTCGAGCTCCCGGCGTAGATCATCTACCAAGGCGACC
This sequence comes from Anolis apletophallus, assembly GCA_030556195.1. Classification (NCBI taxonomy): domain Eukaryota; kingdom Metazoa; phylum Chordata; class Lepidosauria; order Squamata; family Anolidae; genus Anolis; species Anolis apletophallus. The sequence continues at coordinate 7,707 of JARBWK010000724.1, forward strand.
AAGGCTGTTTCAGTCTCATGTCCCGGCCTAAAGCCATACTGTGCCGGATCAAGATAATCAGTGTCTACCAAGAACCCCTGGAGTTGCGAAGCCACCACACGTTCCATGACTTTGCCCAAATAGGGGAGATTGGAAACTGGCCGATAGTTGACGAATTGAGTGGGGTCCAGTGATGGTTTTTTCAACAGCGGTTGTATAACAGCTTGCTTTAAGCTGGCTGGAATCTTGCCCTCCTGTAAGGAGGCATTGACCACCACCTTCACCCACTCTGCCAAACCCCCTCTGGCTTCCTTGATCAGCCAGGATGGGCAGGGGTCTAGGATGCATGTGGTAGGCCTCGCTTCCCCAAGGATCTTGTCCACATCCTCGAGCCGAACCAATTGAAACGAATCCATTAAAACCGGACAAGCAGATGCTCGTGTCACATCCTCAGAGACTGCCGTTAAAGTGGTATCGAAATCGGAACAGATCAGTGCCACTTTGTCCGCGAAGGCCCGAGCAAACTCTTCACAGCGTACCCACGAGCTGTCAGGAATCTCGCACTGAGGCGGATTTAATAGTCCTCTAACCACTCGGAACAGTTCCGCTGGACGGTTCTTGGCGGTGGCCACATTGGCCGCAATGGATGTATTTTGTGCGGCCTTCGTTGCTGCGTCATACGTCCTCAAATAAGAGACCAGGCGCGCATGGGCTGATCTGCTCCGCTTCCGACGCCACACGCGCTCTAGCCTCCTCTTTTTTCGCTTCATCGCTGCCAGCTCCTCAGTAAACCAAGGGGCTGGTTTAGCTCGGTTACTCGAGAGGGGGCGTTCTGGAGCGATCGTGTCAATAGCCCTTGTCATCTCCCTGTCCCAGAGAGACACAAGAGCCTCAACAGGGTCACTTACAGAGGAGGCGGGAAAATCCCCAAGAGCCGTCAGGAATCCATTCGGATCCACAAGTCTCCTGGGGCGGACCATTCTAATGGGTCTACCACCCCTGCGGAGGTGGAAAGACACAGTAAGTCTAAACCTGATCAGGTGGTGGTCGGTCCATGGCAAAGGAATGATGGTCAGTTCCTCCACTCCACCACCTTCATCCCATCCCTGGCAGAAAACCAGATCTAATGTGTGTCCTGCACTATGGGTGGGACCTGATATTAGCTGGGACAGGCCCATGGTTGCCATGGCGGCTATGAAGTCCTGAGCCGCTCCTGATAGAGTGGTCTCGGCATGGACGTTGAAGTCCCCCAGCAGAATGAGCCGTTGGGACTCCACCGCCAGGCCCAAGACCACTCCGGCTAGCTCAGGTAGGGAGACTGTAGTGCAGCGGGGTGGTCGGTACACTAACAGAATCCTTATCCTGTCTCGGTCACCAACCCTTAGTCTGACACGTTCAAACGTGGTTGACTGCGGGATGGGGCACCTGGTCAAGGGGAGGGAATCCTTATAGACCACTGCGACTCCCCCTCCCCACCCTCCCGGTCTCGATTGGTGCTGTACGGAATAACCCGGTGGGCAGAGCTGAGAGAGATTAACCCTCCAGCCTCGTCCAACCAGGTCTCCGTTATACAGGCCAGGTCAGCTTGTTCTTCAAGAATTAGAACTTGTATTGTTGATGTTTTGCCATTGACTGACCTGGCATTAAACAGCACCACTTTCAACCGGGAGGGACCTGTCACAATGCTGGGTCTAGGCCCGGCCCTTAATCACACACACTGAGACAAGAGTCAATTAACTATTTATTAAGATAATAAGAAACAGGTGAAAAGGTAAATTGTCCAAAAAGTAGAAGCAATAGTCCAAAGTAAAATAGCAAATAGTTCAAAAGTAATCCAGGGTGCGAATCACCCAAACCGTAGTTCAAAAGCAAACAAAGTATCAAAGGAAATTGATCCGTGGCAACCAAGGCAATCCAACGTTCATGGAAGAAACAAAGTCTCTTGGCAAACTTGGCAATCAAGCCAACCTATGGCTTCAGGAACTCAGGTCGCTGCACTCCCGTCCAGTTGAGACGTGGCCGACCAACTGAGGAACTGTTCCCACGGAACATCTATTTAATTCCCTCCCTTGTGAGACCAGCGTCTTTCTACGCTACGTCTCCATTCCTTTCTCGTAGCCTCAATATTGCTGCGTCGGTCGAAGCTTCTCCCCGGCCGGGCAGCACCTGGCGCGCTATCAGCCTGAGAAGTTTCCTCCCTTTCGATTTCCATCCGCTCGGCTCTCTCTGGTTCCCATAATCTTTCTTGAGACCCATCCCCCCCGGCATTTCATAGGTATCGTAATCTGAGTCACTGTGACCTCCCTCCGCCTCCGGATAGCATTCCGGCCAGCTGTCATCCCACTGCAAACTATCAGTTGGAGACGCAGGCCCATCGGCCTTTTCATCCCCTCCACCTGGGTCTACAGCAAATGGGTTCAAATCAATTGGGACCCCCGGGGCGGCCCCCCGCCCCCCGGCTGGAATGTGAGCTGGGTTGCTACAGGACCGCCTTCCTGGGTACTCAGCTTAGCTTTGTCAGGAGCCCGGTTTAAATTTATTAAGGTTCTTGCACAAATTTTTGGCCGGATTGGAAATTTAGAGCGCTTGCTTTTAAGTCGAATTGACAATTTAGATCCATCACAAATTCTAGGCCGAATTAGCAATTTGGGTCTCCCTTTCCCGCATCTTCCCCTACCTGTCACCACCCCAATGGGAGCTCCCCGCCCGGGATCCATCCCTCCTGCATGTTCCCTCCACATATCACTTGATTGAGCATCAGGTAACAGATCTTGGTTGAGTGCATCCATGTACAGTATCGATCTCTCTCCCGCAACTCCCCCCACCCTGCAACTTCCGCTTCCCTCCAAGTTGCTCTGAACTGCAAACAGTGCACAAAGTGCAATTGCAGATCTAAAGTGCAGCGAGTATTCCAGCGAGTGTCTCTGTAGATCTTAGAAAACTTTCTTTATTTAAGACTGTAAGACCGCCCTGTTCAAACTGGCCTTTGGCTAGGTTGAATAAGCCAAATGCACTCATCTTCTGACCAGTACCCGGACCCTGGAACGCCATGGCCTGACACAATTGTTAAACTCGGGACCAATGTGTATTTTATGTTGTTTTATGCTGTTTTATTGTACGGCGTCATGAATGCTACATGTCAGCCGGTTTTATGATGTTATCCGCCCCGAGCCTGCTGGGAGGAGCGGAATACAAGAAGGAACAAATAAATAAATAAATAAATAAATAAATTGTTGGCGTGCTGGCTGGTACCTAAACAGGGGATGGGCCAGGGATGTCACCACCTTGGTCCTTTCACTGTCAGTTGCTACTTCCCAGCGGATGTCAGGTGGTGCAATACCGGCTAAACAGTGTAATTTCTCCAGTGGTATAGGAAACAGACAACCCGTGATGATGTGGCAGATTTAGAGATGGTCTGATTTGACGTCTCTGCAACACGCAACATATGAGAAGTGAGAGTCCATGTGAGAAGCAATCCATGTCTAGATGTAAACAGAATTATAAAGATTGCCCGTGAGCATGAATATAGATAGATGGATGGATATGGATCCCTTTCTCCCTCTGCCCTCCCCTTGGGGGAGAATGAAAGGAGGCGTGGCTTCCTGGTAGGCCACACCCCATGTTATTTTCCTGAAGGGAAAGGCCAGAGGCCCCTCCCTGGGAGTGACTCCAATGCCCCCTGCTCCCTATTGTTGTTGTTGTAGTTGTTGTGAGTGAGTGAGTGGGGCTCCAAAGACACTATTATTTATTTACGTTATTTCTAGCCCGCTCTTCTCAACCCCCGAGGGGGGACTCAGAGCAGCTTGACAAAAGGCAGCAATTTGATACCGAAACACAATATACAGTATAAAATATAAAACCATAAACATTCAGCATTAAAATACAGTTAACACTGAACACATAATACACATTCAATTGAATTTAAACACTGTTTCGTCCACAACATAAGCATTCAGCCATATCCATCAACTTGCCAGTCCAATTCCAATCCAAAGTGCTGCATTGTGCTAATGTGCAAAAGTCTGGTCCCATAACCAAGATTTTAGTTTTTTCCTGAATGCTAGGAGGGATGGGGTCAATCGTATTTCGCTTGGAAGCGCATTCCACGGGTGGGGAGCCATCGCCGAGAAGGCCCTATCACCACCCTCCCTAAGCCCAAGGAGGCTCTTCCTAAACCGTTCCTTTCCCTCCCCTCCCCTCTTAGTCACTCACTCTCAGGTTTCTCAGCAGACCTATTCCACCATCGTCTTGGAGGCAATTCCTGCTTTGGCCCGTCTCCAAGGCGGAGGGACGGACCTTTCTTCCCCTTTGGTGCTTTCCTCCCTTCCCTTTCATCCGCCACCTCCTGTTTCACCTCGCCCTCGCCGCCTTCTCCTCCTTCCTCCTCTTCTGCCCCCTCTCGCGAGAGCTGGGGCAGCCGCCAATGGGATTTCCCCCTCACACAGCAGTGGGGCCACGGGACCTTTCCTCTTTCCTGATTGTTTTATAACTGGTTCAGCTCTTTTTGGGGGTCGCCTCTTCTGTGCCGCTGCCTTTTTATGTGTTATGATAACCTAAGAACATTTGCCCGTTCGTATGCTACGTTGTGTCCAAATTTCATAGCAATCGGTCAAGTATTTTGGGAGTTATGAGGTCACTCACAAACAGACATTTACATTTTTATTTACATAGATATATGATTTAGTATGCAGTTTTTCCCTTAACTCTATGTTGTTTGAGTTTGTGGGAGGGACTACAGACCATGTGACCAGATCTGGGACTATTCAGACTCCCATTTTAGAAGCCAGTTGTTTGCATCAGAAGCAGTGCAGTTTAGAAGTTGGTCAGCACAGTATGCAATTGTCAGTGTTAGTGTAACGTCAGTGTCCGTACGCTGCAGTGTATAGTGTTGAGTCCATGTTCAGTAATGTATTAGACTGAAGAGAATGTTAGTCTGTATGCAACAAAGAAGAGACTGAAGCAGAATGCTTTAGAGAACTTGCTGTTTAATCTCTCAACCAATAAGAAATGCAACTGTTTGCTGAATACATGAAGTTTGTAAGTAAAACAAAAAGTACTTGTTAAAAAACCAATATATTTTATGGGTGTCGCACCCAAGAGCTGGAAAGGATCCCTCAGTAAACCACTTGAGACCAGCAATGGTTAAATGCTTTATTTAGAATAGTGAATAAAGTAAAGTGGAAAGAAATATAGTTAAATGATGCTTCCAAGCACCCAGATACTATTATAAGCAATAGTCCAAAAGTAAAACAAAGGTTGCAAAAGGTAATAGAGTCTTGATGCACCATATGGGCTAAATCCAGGGAAGAGTTCTTGGCACGAAGACTTGGCAAATAGTCCAAAGCTGGAAGGCCCAATGGCCCAGGCAAAGTTCCGTGAAAGCTTGGCTTGATTCTGGACGTTGGCAAGAGATATCTTTTAGCCCATTGTCTGGACTTAAATAGGTCTACAAGGCTTTGATCATTTCGACGTTAGGGTGCGTCGTAAGTGGTTCTCATAACAGTTCCACAGCTGGGCTTTCTCTAACCTCCCGCATCAGAATGGTATGCCAGCCCAATTAGCACTGGCACCTGGATGGACAGGAGTTACCCGGTCTCTGCTTTCCCCTCGGTGCTTATCGGCTCGAGGTGAAACTAAGGTGCCTGCGGCCTTGAACACTGAATGAACTAGAGCAGGGGTGCTCATTACGGTGATCGGGAGCACCTAGGTGATCTTTGGCCCTCTTCCAGGTGATCTTTGGGCCTCAACAGCCAGATGGCGCACTCCTGCCACGCTCGCGCACGTGCGCTCTCGCCGTCGCCTTTGCGGGGCTTCTTTTGCCAAAATGAGGCTTTAGTGGGCAGGCCATGGTGCTCGTCTTGCCACGCACAGTGTGGTGACATGACCGCCCATTGGTTGCTGCTGGGGGGGGGGGGGAGCAAGGCGAAGGCACGCACATGGATAGAATGCGAGGCTGTGGGAGGGATGGAGGGAATGTGTGTGTGTGTGAGAGAGAGAGCCAAGGAGAGAAGAAAGAAATCCGGAGAACCTTTTCGGATCCTTTTGGCAGGCAGGCAGGCAGGCGCTGGAAGGAGAGAGGGAGAGAGAAAGAGGCGAAGGAGGCCGGGCAAAGTGGGGCAAAGCCAAGCAAGACCCGCCGCAAACCCTGCTGCTGCCCTCGGGACTCCCATTCCAAGCCGAGACGTGGGCTAGCGAGCTGTGTGGGGCTGCTTTCTTTCCTTGGTTGGGGCGAGGAGGGAGGGCTCCGCCGTGTTCCTGGGGCTGAACCCGAGGAGGGGGGCTGCGGGGATGGAGCCTCCACTTGCTGCTGCTGCTTGTGCCCTCGCCACCTTCCTCCGCCTGGCCCTCGAAGGGGAAAGGTGGCGAGGGCCCACGGGGGAGAGAGGGGGAGAGAGGGGGGGGTGGCTCTTCAGAGCCGGCTAGGAAGAGCCACCCTCTCTCTCCCCCCCCCATGGGCATGGACTGCCACCAGTGGGAGGGGTCCTCCTTCCTGCCAGCCGTCCACTTGGGCGTCCTTTCTGAGTGACACCCTCGAAAGGAAGGAAGGAAGGGCACCCCCGCTGCATCTGTCACTTGGGGAAGCACCTCTTCCACTCTTCCTTCTCCTGCCCAGGTAAGGAAGCCTCGAGGGAGGAGGGGGGGGGAGGCTGCCATGGGGAGGCTCCAGCCTCACGTGGGTCCCTCTTTGGGTTGAGTTTCCTGGCCCAGGCAGCAGCCAGACGGCCCCTCTTCCCAGCCCTGCGCCTTCCGAGCCGCCGCTGCAGCCATATCTGGCCGGAGCACTGGTGGGTGTGCCTATAAATACCCTCCTGCTGCGTGCGTGGGAGGGGCCTGCTGTGCACGCAAGAAGCAGGACGGGATGGGGACTTCCTGCTTCGCGAAAGCACGCAGCAGGAAGGAGGAAGGCAACGAAGACATTAAGAGAGCGCGTGCGCAGGCAAGGAGGATCCCCTTCCCGGGTGCATGCGGCGGCGAGTTCGTGGGCAGGCAAGAAAGAAGCCCCACGTGGACGGAAGGCTGCAGTAGGAGCGAGCGCGCGCACGCGCACGCGCTCACATGCACAACAGGTGATCTTTTCAACTTGATTGTTCATATAGTAGCTCGCATGATGAAAAAGTGTGGGCACCCCTGAACTAGAGGCTTCTGTAGTCTTTGGCTTTTAGGTCTTGCAGGCCTCTCTGAGGCCTGGGTTTGAACATGGTGTGAGTCTTGCTGGAGGCTAGAGTCATGTTGGGACATGACAATGGGAGAGTAGGTGTTTTGGGGCAACTGAAATAACATTTCTGAAGATCTAATAACTGCATTCGACCAATGCTTTTATTTATTTATTTATTTATGTATTTATTTACTGTATTTGTAAACCGCCTTTCTCATCCTGTAGACGACTCTAGGCGCTTAACAGGGTAAAATTCAATGCTTACAATGTCATAAATACAATTAAAAATATAACTTATAATAAAAACTAAACAAACCAATCTATATATATAAAATATTAACATACGTGCAATGACTGATATAGACAAAGCAACTATAAGTCCCAGAACCACGAAACTAAACAGCTACATTAACCATACCGCGAGGTACCTACAGGGCCAAAAAAACCGGCCCAAGGTACCTCGCAACACCCCGAGAAACAACCCCCTAAAATTGGCCAACGTAACCTGCATCCCGGCCTCTCCGCTGGCAGCACGAACGTTTAGAACGTTCGCGCACCAGCCCTCCTTCCCCCTCTCCCCTGGGATGAGGAATCGCAGCGCCGGGGAGGAGGGACTAAGGAGGCGCCTCCCTTCCTCCTCCTCAGTCCCTCCTTCTCCGTCCCGCCTCCCGCCACGCCACTGCGATCGGGAATCTTCCTCGCTCCGGCGGGTTCCGGGAGGCGGGGGTTCTCTTCCTCGCCCTGCCCTCCTCCCTTGATTCAAGGGAGGAGGGCAGGGCGAGGAGGAGGAAGAGGTGCCCGGGAAAAGGGCAGCTTCCCTCCCGCCTCCGCCGGGATCCGGAGGGAACCCGCCGGAGTGAGGAAGGCCCTGGCGGCAAACCCGGCGAGGAGGGGGGAAGAGGAGGAAAGAGCAGCGAGGGAGGCAGGATCGCAGCCTCTGTGCATGGCTACGATCCTCCCCCCTCGCTACTCTTTCCTCCTCCTTACCGGCTGCTTTGCCGCCACGGCCTTCCTCGCTCCGGCGGGTTCCTTCCAGGAGAGGAGGAGAAAGAGGAGGAGGAACCCCTGCCGCGCATACACGCACGGCGGGAGGCACCTCTTTCCCCTCCTCTCCCCGCCCTCCTTCCTTCCTCATCTCCGGAAAGAAAACCAAAACACCAAAAAGCCCGCGAAAACGGCTCTCCCATCCCCCCTCCCTGATCTTCCCCCGAAAACACATTCACCCTCCCCTCCTTCCCAGTCTAAAAGCAACACACGCCACATACACACCACGCCGCCCGCCCACCACAACTACCCTTCACACATTCCCCTAAAAACACCCACACAACATTAAACCAAAAAGACACACACAAATGTACTCACAAACAACCCCAGTACCATGCATTCACAGACAACACCTAACACCCACAAACTTTCCTTACCTTCTCTACAGCAAACATCCCTCCAACGCTGAGCCGATGGCATGTTTCCTCGAACAAAACAAAACTACATTTCCTGAATCCTTTGCAGTGGGACCGCCCACCGCTGGGAGGGAAAAGGAAGAGGCCGGAGGGGAGGCTTGGCTGGCTCCTCCCCCCCGGGCTTTCCTTTCCCTCCCAGCGGTGGGCGTGTCCCGCTGCAAAGGATTCAGGGAAATGTAGTTTTGTTTTGTTCGAGGAAACATGCCATCGGCTCAGCGTTGCACGGATGTTCCCTATAGAAGGTAAAGGAGGTTTCTGGGGAAGGAAAGGATACAAGGAATGAAGGAATAGGAAAACAATATGAAGGGAAGGAAGGAAGGAACAGAGAAGAAAGGAACACATACACACAAAAGGGGTTAGCCACAGACACACATATATACATACACATGTATACATATATACACATCCACACACATATATACATACACACATATATATACACATTCACACACATATATACATACACACATATACATATATACACATCCACACACATATATACATACACACATACATATATACACATCCACACACATACATACATACACACATATACATATATACAGATCCATACACATATACATACACACATATATACACACATGCACACACATATATACATACTGTATACACATATATACACATGCCCACATACATATATACACATCCACACATATATACATATATACACATCCACACACATATATACATACACATATACACACATGCACACACATATATACATATACATCAATACACATCCACACACATATATAGCACAGCAACGCATGCACGGGTCAGCTAGTAACATATAAATTCATAGTGTGACCTTGTTAAGAACGCCTGGTCTCGTTGCCTAGTTGTTCCATTTTCCTGTCAATTACTCTGCATTTGGAAGCGCTTGTTCAAAAAGCCATGCCTTGACTTTTTTCCGGAATGTTAAAAGGAGGGTGGCCAATCTAATATCTATAGAAAGGGCATTTCATAGCCAAGGGGCCACCACTGAGAAGGTACTGTCTCTCGTCTCTGCCAAATGTACTTGCGACAAAGGCCACCACACGTTCCAGGACTTTGCCTAAAAAGGGGAGATTGGGAACAGGCTGATAGTTGACGAATTGAGTGGGGATCCAGTGATGGTTTCTTCAACAGCGGTTTTATTACAGCTTGTTTTAAGCTCGCTGGAATATTGCCTTCCTGAAGGGAGGTATTAACCACCACCTTCACTTCGGGTTTCACCAATTGAAATGAATCCATCAAAATTGGACAAGCAGATGCTCGTGTTACATCCTCAGAGATTGTCGTTAACATGGTGTTCAGGTCAGAACAGATCAAAGCGACTTTGTCCGCAAAGAACTGAGCAACTGCTTCACAGCGGGCTGTCGAATAGTCAGGGTTCCCATCCAGAGAGGTGGGATATAATAGGCCTCTGACAACTCTGAACAGCTCTGCTGGACAGTTCCTTGTGGACGCAATATTGGTTGGCAGAAAGGATTTCTGTGCAGCTTTTATTGCTGCGGCATATGACCTTAGCAGGGCATCTAGCCGTGTTTGATTTGATTCGCTTGGATTGAACGCCACATGCCCTCTAGTCTCCTCTTCCTTCTCTTCATCGCTGCCAGCTCCTTGTTGACCCAAGGAGATGGTTTAGCTCGGCTGTTTGAGAGGGGACATTCCGGGACAATCGTGTTTGTTGCCCTAGTCATCTCCCCATTCCAGAGAGTGACCAGGGCATCAACAGGATTATCTACCGAGGTGGTGGGAAACTCCCCAAGAGCCGTCAGGAAACCATCCGGATCCATAAGTCTCCTGGGGTGGACCATCTTAATGGGTCTTTCACCCCTGCGAAGGTTAGGGGGCGCAGTGAGTCTAAACCTGATCAGGCAATGGTCGGTCCATGGCAACGGAGTATGGTCAGCTCCTCTACACTGCCACAGTCTTCCCATGCCTGGCAGAAAACCAAGTCTTTGCCACCCTGAGTCGCCCTTGGGCTGATATGGGCGGGGTAGAAATGGTGCAAATAAATAAATCTAATGTGTGCACTGTGAGTAGGGCCATATACTAGGTGGGACAGCCCCATGGTTGCCATAGAAAACATGAAGTCCTGAGCTGCTCCTGATAGGGTGGCCTCGGCATGGACATTGAAGTCCCCCAGCACAATGAGCCGTTGGGACTCCAATTTTAAATATGTTTTCTTATCTCTGATTGTAAAACTCTTTTATAGGTTGTATTTTATATATGTACATTGTTTTATATTTTACACAACGTTGTGTGCCACTTTGGGTCCTGTTTTAGGGAGAAAAGCGGGATACAAATAAAGTTCAGAGACTTAACCAGGGATATCAGTCTAACAACCGAGAAGCCTTAATTTGCCTTGCATGAACACTAGTGGATATTTACCACTAAAGAGAAGGTTCAGTCAAACGAGTATTTTCTCAGGAAGATCATACTTTACAAAAATGTTATGATTATTCCAAATAGTGTGAATGCCAATTGATCTCCAAAAGGGACACGCTTCCAAATGGCTATGGAGATTCCAGCTTTTCCAAAAGGTTATGATCTCTAAAAGTTCGTGCCTTCCCAAAAGTTATGTTGGGGACAATGGCAAATCTAACACACCATAAACTGTAGAAATGTAACCACAAAGCACACAGAAGGGAACAACAATGTTCAAAAATATCAAAATGTAATCTCAGTAATAAGCAATAAGCTTTAAAGTGTCGATATACAGTACATAAAGGCGTCATGTGGTGCTCGCAAACAGGATGCACATCACCGTATTGGAAGACAGGGTATCCACGGAACACAAGTAGGGTGGGGAACACAGACCGGAGTATAGGAAAGTTCAATAGGAAATCCAAGGTGTATCCAAATATCCTAAATATGGTCCGTGTTCTATCCCAAGTTCACGTAAAAATCCCAATGGCTGGAGGGTGAATCCTCATGCGTACCAAATTGTCATAAGCATCAAAAAAATTGTAATCTGTATGACGGTGGATAGTTTGCTGAGCAGGGAGACGCTCCAAGAAACCGCAACGGTCGAACTGCGGGTCCGATCCGTTTCACCCTGGTAGGGCTTTCTCAAGCGGCTGATGGCAACAATATCAAGAGGCGTGACACAGGAACTACATATTCTATAATAACAATAATAATTACATATAATATACACAAAGAACCCATTTCTACAGGAGTAGTATACAGAGGACCGTACCAAATACGTACCAAAACATGGTTGTAATCGGCATAAGGTAACCTGTAGACCCGAAGGTGAGTCATACCCGGGTGGTGCACCTTACGTAGGGCAGCATAAAGCTGATTCACGTGAGAAGGGCTGAGATTGAGAGGGGTTCGTTTAACCTTAATGGGTACTCCAATTGTAGGTGGGTAATCCACCAGGTTTCTCTCCTGATGAGGAGATTGTGGACATAGCGATGCGGGAAGGTTTTAACCTTTTCCAGTCCCGTAAACTTAAAGTATCCCGGTGAGTGTTTAGCCTCCAGAAAATGTCTGTACAAGATGGTATTGTCTAGCCTAGGACGCACTCTAGAACGGTGTTCGGACATTCTAAGGCGAAGATGACGTACCGATTGGCCCACGTAAATCAAACCACAATCATAAAATAAACAATACACACAAGCTTCCGAATTACAATTTGTATAATTCCGCAGTTTGTAAGTTTTTCCAGAGCAGAGACTAGTGATTTCTTTACCCCGAAATACCTGCTTGCTGGATACACAGTTGCCACAAGGCCTGAAGCCAGGGGAAACAATGCTCTTGGGTTGTGCATTGTGTAATGTGGAGTGAACCAATAAATCCTTAAAGTTTTCCGTGCGTCTATAGGCAATCATGGGAGAGGAGTGGAAGGCCGGAATATTGGGCAACATGCCCCAGTATTTCCTTACAATTGCAACTATTTGTTTACTATGCGGGGTAAGCGTGAGAGGCCATACAATGCGGTTAGATTGTTTACGGGTGGTCTTTTGAAATAGTGTGGGGCGTGGAGTTGCTATAGCCTTTGCCTCAGCCCTATTGATAACTGATCTAGGATAACCCCTCTCTTGGAGTTGGAGTCTTAATTTACATGCTTCTGTCACAAAATGATCATTAGAGGTACAATTCCTCTTAAGACGTATAAATTGGGAATAAGGCAAACTGTTTTTCAAGGGATAAGAATGATGAGACAGATAATGTAATAAAGAATTCTTATCCGTGGGCTTCCTGTAATTGCGGACACCTAATTTATTCCCCATTTTGAAAACAGTGGTGTCCAGAAAATTGACGGAAGTATTGCTGTGTTCAAATGTAAATTGTATGGACTCATCCCAGGAGTTCAACCAAACATGAAATTGATCCAAGGGGGTGTTACAATCCAATAAAAAGAAACAATCATCAATATAGCGCCCATAGAACTTAATATGCTTACTCAAAGATGATGGATGGTCTAAGAAGGTCTTTTCTAGGGCAGCCATATATAAATTAGCAATTGACGGCGCACAACTTTGTCCCATACTAACACCCCTGATTTGGAGGAAGAATTCGCCCCCAAATGCAAAATAATTATAATCAAAAAGACAATCAATAAGTTCTAAAAGAAAGTGCGCGTGGGGGAACATCCTGTCACATTGCGAATCGAAAACATCGGCCAACACAGATCTAGCCTCCTGTAGGGGGATCCTAGTATACAACGAGTTGACATCAGCAGACGCCACGATGTCCTGCGGGTCAATGGTTAGGGCCTCTACTTTGGTGATAAAATTCGTAGTATCCAAAATCAGGGAAGGAATCTTTCTCACAAACGGTTGCAAAACGCTATCAATGTAAATCCCGAGAGGTTCCAGAATGGATCCAGAGGCGGATACGATGGGTCTGCCGGGGGGGACCCGGCTTGTGGGTCTTGGGAGAAAATAATATTGAGACACACGTGGATTTTCTTTTACCAAGAATTTGGCCAATTTCGGCTCTATATAGTCCATGCCTTCTGCATCCAAAATGATATTGTTAATAATGCTCTGGTATTTAGCAGTGGGGTCAGAAGGAATGCGGGGATAGAAAGCTACATCATTTAACTGCCTGTGTGCCTCCTGCACGTAATCCTTGTGGTCTAATACCACCAATCCCTCCTTATCTGCTGGCTTGAATACCAGACTGTTGTTTGCCTAAGGATCTGATGATGTTGATCTGTTGTAAAGTTAAATTAGAATTATGCATATCATTATGATGCTGAATGGATTGGACCTCTCTAAGGATAGTGCTTTCAAAAGTTCTTAGATTGTTAGAGATATCATGGGGCGTATATGTGCTCTTAATGTACATTCTAGGGTTAACAGAGGTATCGGAAGGCAATGGAGAGTCTGCAAAATGCTCTTTTAATCGTAATGTTCTAAATAATCTAGCCAAATCCTGTCTGATGTTAAGGTCCGAACACCTGGGAGTGTACACAAATGAAGCGCCCTTATTCAAAATACAAAGTTCCTCCCTAGAGAATGAATAAGTGGATAGGTTGACCACTAAGTCGTTTCCTTTCGTTTCCTCCCCTGTTGATAATAACGCTGTCTATTGGGGGTGTTCCCCACCCTGCTTGTGTTCCGTGGATACCCTGTCTTCTAATACGGTGATGTACATCCTGTTTGCGAGCACCACATGACGCCTTTATGTACTGTATATCGACACTTTCATGCTTATTGCTCATTACTGAGATTACATTTTGATATTTTTGAATATTGTTGTTCCCTTCTGTGTGCTTTGGGGACAATGGCAAGGCAAACTTCCAGTAATAAAATAGACATGCTCCCAATAGGATCCATAGAGAATAGAAAACTCTGGTTATATCGGAACGTGTTAAAGACATTGGAACAACATGGCATCAGAAAGGTGGCGGATGTTTTGAAACCTGACGGAACAGTAACACAATGGTAGGAGATAAAAGATAAGTGCAGGCCCAGAAATTGGCTACCTTGGAAAGGGTTGTCTGAAAAATTAGCAGAATGGAAGAGTAAGGAAACCCTAGAGACAGATCTTGATCAAATAATAAAATGGAAACTAGAGAAGGAGGAAGGAATCATGGGATTCATATCCAAAATAATCACGGGAAAAACATATAATACAAAAAATACCCTGATAGAAGTCTAGGAGGAGGATGTAAGTTGCAGCGAGAGAGAAATAGACAATTGGATAGCATCAATTAATAAAACAGAACATTTAAAAGTTAAGGAAATGCAACAGAAAATACTGACAAAATGGTATAGAACTCATGCACGATTGGCTTACATAACGAGAACCTGCCCAAAACAATATTGGCACAATTGCGGGAAAACGGGGACACAAACTCCATGGGGTGTGATTGTGAAAAATGCAAAAGTTCCATAAACCAATTAAGAAGGAAATGGAGGAGCTACAGTCAGCAGTGACCTATGGCTTGTTAGTGGATCATCCCTTATATACAGGTCCTTCTCAAAAAATCAGCATATAGTGCTAAGGTTCATTATTTTCCATAATGTAATGATAAAAATTAAACTTTCATATATTTTAGATTCATTGCACACCAACTGAAATATTTCAGGTCTTTTTTTGTTTTAATACTGATGATTTTGGCATTCAGCTCCTGAAAACCCAAAAATCCTATCTCAAAAAATTAGCATATTTCATCCGACCAATAAAATAAAAGTGTTTTTCAAAAAAAAAAGTCAACCTTCAAATAATTATGCTTCAATGTGACGTTGCATGGAGGCAATCAGCCTGTGGCAGTGCTGAGGTGTTATGGTCCCTTGAGCAAGGAGTGTCAGCTCCCTTGAGCAAGGAGTGTTCCCAGGGAGTTTGAAAGAGGCAGTGGTAAGACCGCTGCTGAAGAAGCCGAACTTAGACCCTTCGGCTCCCTCCAATTACTGTCCGATTTCCAACTTGCCTTTTTTAGGCAAGGTAATTGAGGGGGCAGCAGCGGATCAGCTGCAGCGGTTCTTAGACGACACAGCTGGACTAGATCCCTTCCAGTCCGGCTTCCGTATTGGGCATGGGACGGAGACCGTGCTTGTCGCCATTGCAGACCAACTTCGCCGCCAGCTGGACCATGGCGGATCAGCCCTGCTCATGTTGTTAGATCTCACGGCAGCGTTTGATACAGTAGATCACGCTTTATTGGTCCACCATTTAGCCACGACTGGGGTCAGGGGGACTGCCCTTAAATGGGTGGCCTCCTTCCTCCGGGACAGGGGACAATGTGTGGAGAGGGGGGAGGAGGTCTCTGGGAGACTCCCATTAAGTTGTGGGGTCCCTCAGGGAGCCATCCTCTCCCCTTTATTGTTCAACATCTATATGCGACCGCTGGCCCAGCTGGTGCGCGACTTTGGTCTGGAGTGTTATCAGTACGCGGATGACACCCAGCTGGTGCTGAGAATGGACAGCAGGCCGGACTCTGTACCCGATTGTTTCTATCAATGCCTTGAAGCCGTGACTGGTTCCAGCCGGCTGAAGGTGAATCAATCGAAGACGGAGATTCTGTGGCCCGGTCGCCCTGGGCTGGATGAGTGCCGGTTACCTACCCTGGATGGGGAGCAACTTAGCCCGTCACCCTTGGTAAGAAGCTTGGGGGTCCAATTGGACCCATTGCTGTCCATGGAGACCCAGGTCTCCATGGTCAGCAAAACATCATTTTTCCATCTGCGACAGGCTAGGCGACTGGCACCCTAGCTGTCCAGGGACGACCTGGCCACGGTGATCCAAGCGACGGTCATCTCGAAGCTGGACTACTGTAACGCCCTCTAAGTTGGCCTTCCCTTGTCGACAATCCGGAAACTCAAGCTAGTGCAAAATGCCGCTGCTCGCTTACTGGTGGGAGCACCGGTGAGGGAGCATATTACTCCCATCTTGCGGCAATTGAGTGCCGAATTGCCTTCAAGGTGTTGGTGTTAACCTTTAAGGCCTTGCACGGTCTAGGGCCTGTGTACCTGAGGGACCGCCTTACCCCGTATCTTCCCCCGAGATCACTGCGCTCAGAGGAGCAGAACCTACTGACTGTTCCATCGATTCACTCTTGCCACCTGTCTACGACAAGGCAACGAGCCTTCTCAGTAGTGGCCCCTGTACTGTGGAATGCCCTTCCGGCTGACACCTGGGCGCTCACTGAGCTTGTCCCCTTCCGGAGGGCATGTAAGACCGTTCTCTTCAGACGTGCTTTCAACTGAGATTTGGAAATTTAACCTGATTGCCGATCACTGTCTGTATGAGTTTTTATGAATTTTATGTAATTTTAAAGCATTTTACGCATGTCGCTGTTTTTATGTTATGTTGTGTAAACCGCCCCGAGCATGCAGGGAGGAGCGGAATATAAAATCGAACAAATAAATAAATAAATGGAGGCCCAGGATGCTTCGAGAGCGGCCTTCAGCTCATCCAGAGTGTTGGGTCTTGCGTCTCTCAACTTTCTCTTCACAATATCCCACAGATTCTCTATGGGGTTCAGGTCAGGAGAGTTGGCAGGCCAATTGAGCACAGTAATACCATGGTCAGTAAACCATTTACCAGTGGTTTTGGCACTGTGAGCAGGTGCCAGGTCGTGCTGAAAAATGACATCTTCATCTCCATAAAGCTTTTCAGCTGATGGAAGCATGAAGTCTGCTTGTGTTGGCCCATTTTGTTTTATCAAGGGCAGGGTCAATGCAGCTACTGTAGCTATCAGGAGATTTTGGAGCACTTCATGCTTCCATCGGAAGATTTATAATCCGGTTTCCCCGCTGTTGTGCCAACATTGTCCCTCGGCTGGTGACTGCTGGAAGACCACTTCTTCAAATCTTTTTTTATGCCTCGTATGAATGAATGGTTTATTGTACCAGCCATGGGCCACAACATCAAATAACGTACAACCTTAAAAGTACAATAAGCGTAATTCCAAAGTGTGGCCTAGGGCACAAAAATTTGATTTCGGATGCTCAGGAAGGAGATCTGGAAGCCATCGTGGGATGGTAAGCAGCCCAGTACTCCTTGTGTCCCTCAGCATTTAGCACACTGTTTCTCAACCTTCCTAATGCCGCGACCCCTTAATACAGTTCCTCATGTTGTGCTGACTCCCAGCCATAAAATGATTTACGCTGCTACTTCACGACTACTTCACAACTTTAATTCTGCTACTGTTATGAATCATAGTGTAAATATCTGATATTTATTTTATTATTTATTTATTTGTTCGGTCTTATATTCCGGCCGGCTCGGGGCGGTTTCACATACATATTAAAACACAATAACACAATAATACATCATAAAACAGCAGGATAAAAGTTGCAAAATAGTGCAACG
>JARBWK010000725.1:0-25580 GCA_030556195.1 Anolis apletophallus
GTCCTCTTTTATTACAAATGTAACAGATGATGTGACACTGGATTGTCTCTTTCCTCTTCATATTGAAGCCTTTGTTGACCGTCTTCTCCGTTGAAAGTTGCTGGGCATTTCTTCTGTAACAAGCCCAGTTCTCCAATCTAGTCGAAACTAAGTCAAAGTTGATGTCCTCTTCTTTCACAGATTGCATGGAGTCAATGAATGAGTTGTAGCTCTGCCCCAAACTGCTTAGTAGAATTAAGCCTCTCTGATCTTCTGTAAAATTGGTGCCCCTTGCTGGTAAATCATTAAATATGCTCAGCATTTTACTCAAATGAGTCTCTCTGGCACAATCTTCCATTGACAGAAGCTTCAGTGAAAACAGTTCTCTGCTCAATAAAACTTTTGAGCCTCCAGCAGCCTGCTGATACAGCTTTCAAGCCTTTTCCAACAGTCAGCGGCTGTTTCTTCCAGAGCTAAATATGTGAGGTTCCTATCGTCAGCTGACAGGATGATGGTAGCCCTTGCCTTGCCATCTTTCAACCTTTCTGCATCAGAAATAGGTCGATGTGTTAAGCAAGATAACAGCTCCTCCTTTGCCAAAACTGCTCGCACTTTGGTAGCCCATATTAAATAATTTGAGCAGCCTCTGAGTTTTTCTAAATGATGCTGTGCTCCAAATAATGCCATCTTTCTTCACACTACAGATGCTCCTGACAAAAATTCACTTCAGCTTTTTTCTCTAACACTGAGGTAAACAGCGACTTCTGCTGCAATTTCTAGTGTTATTCAAAACCTTTTCTATGAATTATGGGTTATGTAGTATCTCTGTGCCTCTGCAATTCTGGATTCTGGGTTCTGGGTTCTGGGATCTGGGCCCATAACCTCTTCAAGGCCGAAAAGTATTTATGTCACAGCGGATAGGCAACAGAAATATAGAAGTTTAATTCCTCATCGGCCCAAAAAATCTCCAGTCTCTGTTCGTGTGAATAATGAAACTCTCATACAATTCACAAGGTAAATATATAACTTTGTATTGAATTGTATTTAACAATAACTGGCAAAACATCGAAAAACAACAGCCATCACAGCTACCTTACTAATCATCCTTTCCTCACAGATATTCCAAACCAACTGACAGATCCCAACTGTCACTTTCAACTGAAACTCCTCAAAGTTCCATTCAGCAGTCTTGAAACAGCGCCATCTGGTGTCAAGCACGCCACACCACAGGTCATCTCAAACTGCAATAATACATCTTGTGTTGACTCATGAATTACTTTTCAAATGCAAGAATCTGACAAATGTTTCTGTAGGTGAGTTTGAATTTTCTTGAAATTCTAATTCATGAGATTCTATCTCTTCATTTATGTACAAGGCCACACTGCCACCGTTTTTCCCTCTCCTGTCTTTCCTGTACAGTTTATAACCTGGAATTTTTGTGTCCCAATTGTTTTCCTCTGTCCACCAGGTTTCTGTTATGCCAATAATATCAATATTTTTTCTTTTGCCAAACATTCCAACTCCCCTATTTTTGTTCGAAGGCTTCTAGCGTTTGCGTACAGACATTTATATTTATTGCTCTGATGCCCTTTCAACTTTGGCTGTTTATGAGAATTTGTAGAAGGCCTACCATGTCCTACCTCTTGACTACTTTCTATCTTTTCTGTTGACTCAGCCATTTGTGCGTAAATTTCATCCTCCATACTTGGCATTTCACCCTCTCGAACCGGAAGCTGCCCAGCTCCTGTCAACTTTCCCCTAGGAATCAGTTGAAAAGCTGCTCTGAAGCCTTTTTAATATTAATTGCCAGCAGTCTGGTTCCATTTTCGTTCAAGTGTAACCCGTCCCTTTTGTAAAGGTTTGGCTTTCCCGAAAATGTTCCCCAGTTCCTAACAAATCTAAACCCTTCCTCTCGACACCACTGCCTCATCCACGCATTGAAGCTCCTGAGCTCTGCTTGTCTGGCTGTCCCTGCGCGTGGAACCAGTAGAATTTCCGAGAATGCTACCATATCTGCTGCATGAAGACAGTAGAGGGCAATAGAGATGCACTTTTCTACTATCATTGGAAAGACTGTTCAGATGAATTTACCCCTCCCTTTATAAAGAAAAAGAGGATAGGATATTTTGGGTAGTTTACAAGTCGGGATCTGTCTCTGATAGACCACCAGGAAATCAAGCAGTAGGTGAAAGAACCTTCACAAAGTTTTTTAAAAATACATCTTTATTGGAACTTATTGCAAACTGTATGTATAGTCAAGAAAGGATTGATAAGTGCAAGGATGCAATAGTGGGATTGGAACCGCAAAGAGGATTTCATTTCAAAGAGCCTTCAGATGACAGGGGTGAGAAAATGAAAGTATTTCACTTTATGGAAGATCAAAGGGAGGTTAAACCATAGTGGACTGGAAAGATAAATGGTTGTATCTATAGGTAGCTAAAACAATAAAGGGGAAATGCCCTGGGAGGGTGGGAATAAGAAAGCAGTCTGCATTTACTGTGATATGTTTAAATGTCATCACTATCATTGCTAAGAAATTTATCATGAATAGTTTAATGTCAGCCAAGAATATACTTTTATTTATTTATTTACCATACTTGTATCCCGCCTTTCTCAACCCTGAAGGGGGCTGAAGGCGGCTTTACAAAGGCAACAATTCAAAGGCAACTACTGACAGCACTTTTTGAAAGATGCTGATAGAGGCGTGTGAGTATGCTACCTTTCTGATACCCCCCCCCCCCCAAAGGATTCTAGTACCTTTTTTAAGAGGATTATGTTCTCTCCTTTCTAAACTTTGAAGTAGAACTAGGATGAATCTAGTTATTATTTTTGGTAGTAACATTTTGAGGGGTTTTGTGAGGTGGATAGAAAACACTGACAAATGAAGATTATGAACAAATAGAAACAAGTTAAAAATAGAGTAAGTGTTAATATACAGAAAGGAAGACGCTGTCCAAAGGTCTGTCCAAAAAGAAAAAGGAAGATTTCAGGAAAAGATGACCATGAAATACCATGATAAACAGCTAGTTTTGAAAATAAGATTGTATCTTACAATACTTGGAAAATTTATGTCGCTCAAATAACTAGAATTTAAACTTGTACTTTGCTAGTTGCCCATTTCAGAAATAAATAATCACTTGAGACATGAATGATGGAATCCAGAAAGTAGGTGTAATTTCAATTCCATTTCTATTGGATATGGATCACTTTTTATCAAGAGGTAAACTGGCGCAGTGGCTATGTTATGGCATGAATGCCAATTCAGTCAGCTACATTTAATGACACATTGGGCTGTTTATTTCCATTTCAACATCCAGATACTCTTTAAAGTATTGCTGTCAATTTTGTGCCTGGTCTGTGATTTATAGGGGCTACAGTGTTGCTTGGGAAGTGAATCAGGTGAAGGTACTGTAAATTCCATCATTCGGGGCCCATCCTGCCCTAAACCACACCAGGTTGTGAAGTGGGCCATTGGGCCCCTGTGTGCCAAGTTTGGTCCCGATCCGTCATTGCTGTGGGCCACAGTGACTGACTGCCTGAGGCTTTTCCTTTTCCTTCTGCGTCTCCTTGGAATGTTGGAATGTATATGGCCAATCAGAGTCCTTTATGCAAATACACTTTCAGTGGCAACCAATGCCCTCTGTCTGCTGCCTTAGAATGTTGGAATTCTGAGGCTGGCCAATCAGAGTCCTTTCTGCAAAAAAAATCCCACAGTGGGAGCCAATCAGAAAGCTGCCACATATCCACCCTCTGCACACATACACACATACTGTACATACAAACATTGACTTTTATTATATACTAGCTTGGGGACCCGGCCCTGCCCGGGTCATTTGAGAAGTGCAGCAGGATGTAGAGTGGGTCATGGGGGCTCTGTGTGCCAAGTTTAGTCTTGATCCATCATTATTGGGAGTTGCAGTGGTATCATGAAATTACTGAAGGTAGTGCAAGTCCCATCATCTCTGTGTGTCCCGTCCCCCCCCAACGTGTAGTAGGATGTAGATTGGGTCATGGGGGCTCTGTGTGCTAAGTTTGGCCTGTATTGGTGAATGGATGAGGGATGCATTGTTTTTCGGAAGTGAGTGAAGGTACTTCAAGTCCCATCATCCGTGGTCCGTCTCACAGTAAACTGCACCAGGCTGTAGAGTGGGTCATGAGGGCTCTGTGTGCCAGATTTGGTGTTGATCAGTCATTGGATTAGGTTTGTAGCAGGATTGGGAAGTGAGGGAAGGTACTGCAAGTCCCATCATCCATGTTCTGTCCCCCTCCAAACTTCAGTAGGCTGTAGAGTGGGTCACTGGGGCTCTGTGTGCCAAGTGTGGACTTTCTCGGTGTTTGTTGGGGGCCACAGTGGTCTGTGGGAACAGAGGGGTGTAAAGTACTACAAATCCCATCATCCATTGTCAGTCCTCCCCAAACCTCACCAGGACGTGAAGGCAGTCATGGGGGTTATGTATGCCAAGTTTGGTCTCGATCAGTGATTGGATGAGGGTTGCAGCGGACTTGGGAAGTGAGTAGAGGCACTTGAAGTCCCATCATCCATGGCCCACCCTCCTCCGAACTGCACCAGGACGTAGAGTGGGTCATGGGGGCTGTGTGTGCTGAGTGTGGTCTGTATTGGTCCTTTTTGGTGGCCTCAGTGGTCTGTGGGAACCAAAGTCTTGAAAGTACTACAAATCCCATAATACGTGGGTCATGTCATAGGGGGTTATGTGTATCAAGTTTGGTGCAGGTCCATCACCGCGCTGGTCGCTGTGGCCTGTGAAAGTGGCTGCCACATATCCGCCCTGGCCTGTGAAAGTGGCTGCCACATATCCGCCCTAAACTCTATTTTGGGGCCTGTAATGTTATGGCCTGCTATTGGTAACTTTAAAAGGCCGAATGGCAGGCAGCCGTTTTCTAAAAGCTGAGGGGGGAGGAGAATACAGGAATCCATTTTGTTTTCACAGAGCCAAGTGGGGAGGGAATGTTGATGGTGCATTTTTTCCCCTCAGTGGGAAGAAATCCTGTTGTTTGAATGTAGAGGCCTGGATTCTGGGTTGCTGGCTTTTTCCCCCTCAGTGGGAAGAAATCCTGTTGTTTGAATGTAGAGGCCTGGATTCTGGGATGCTGGCTTTTTTCCCCTCAGTGGGAAGAAATCCTGTTGTTTATTTATTTATTTATTTATTATTCGGGCTTCTATGCCGCCGACTCCCTGAGGCTCGCGGCGGCTTACAGGAGCCGAAGGGCACAGTAAAATACAGGCAATAAGCAGTTAAAAACAATTAAAAACAACAGCAGTATAGTAATTAATAACACAGTTAACACAATGAACAGCACATCATCCTCAGAAGAACGAATAGATGGCGGGGCATGGGCAGGACTTACTCACCAAAGGCCTGCTTAAACAGGTATGTTTTACAGGCCCGTCTAAACGGGAGCAAGTCCTTCATAGCCCGAGTTCCGGCCGGGAGGCGTTCCACAGCGTAGGTGCTATGACAGAGAACCCTCCGGGCGGGTAGCAGTCAGCCTTTGCGAGTTTAGCTGAAGGTATCTCCAGGAGATTGGAGTCCTCAGACCGAAGTGATCTTGGAGGGCAATATGGGGTGAGACGGTCCCTCAAATACGCTGGCCCCAGGCCGTGTAAGGCCTTAAAGGTGAGGACCAACACTTTGAAGGTGATCCGGTGCTCAATTGGCAGCCAGTGCAGATCCTGCAAAACAGGTGTTATGAATGAATGAATGAATGAAGAGGCCTGGATTCTGGGTTGCTGGCTTTTTTCCCCTCAGTGGGAAGAAATCCTGTTGTTTGAATGTAGAGGCCTGGATTCTGGGATGCTGGCTTTTTTCCCCTCAGTGGGAAGAAATCCTGTTGTTTGAATGTAGAGGCCTGGATTCTGGGATGCTGGCTAATCAGTGGCTAGCAATGCCCTCTGTCTGGTGCCTTAGAATTTTGGAGTGGCGAGGCTGTCCAATCAAAGGACTTTATGCAAATAGCTGCCACATATCCGTCCTTCCGCCCTCCGCATACACACATACACACATACACACAAATATTCCGTTTTATAAAGGTATACAGACTAGCTTAGGGACCTGGCCCTGCCCGGGTTCTTTGAAAAAGGCATTATATGGCTCGCAGTGGTCTCAGGAACTTAGTGAAAGTACTGCAAGTCCCATCGGCCATGGTCCATCCCCCTACAAACAGCACCAGGATGTAAAGTGGGTTATGGGGGCTCTGTGTGTCACGTTTGGTCTGCATTGGTCATTGGATGAGGGTTGCAGCAGTCTCGGAAGGTGAGTGAAGGTACTTCAAGTCCCATCATCTGTGGTCCATCTGCCTTGAAACAGCACCAGGGTGTAGAGTGGGTCAAGGTGGCTCTGTGTGCCAAGTATGGTCTGTGTTGGCCATTGGATGAGGGTTGCGTTGTTTTCAGGAAGTTAGTGAAGGTACTGCAAGTCCCATCATCCATGATCCATCTTCCTTCACACTGCAGCAGGATGTAGAGTGGGTCATGGGGGCTCTGTGTGCCAAGTTTGGTCTGCATTGGTCATTGGATGAGGGTCGCAGTGGTTTCAGTAAGTGAGTGAAGGTACTGCAGATCCCATCATCCATGGACCATCCCTAACTAACTAACTAACTAATTTTATTATTTATGAATCACCCTCCACAAATGTGCTCTGGGCGACTTACACAGTTAGGCATCTACAATACTAAAATATTAAAATTTTAAAATATTAAAATGTTAAAATATGGGAATAGACAGGTTCCAGGTCACTGATTGTCACTTATGCATATGCTCTTCTAAATCCCCCTTAGAACAGCATCAGGATGTAAAGTGGGTCATGAATATTCTGTGTGTCAAGTTTGGGCCTCGTCTGAGATTTGTAGGGGCTACAATGTTCCATGGGAAGTGAATCGGGTGAAGGTACTGGAAATCCCATCATTTGTGGGCCATCATGCCGTAAACCACACCAGGTTGTAAAGTGGGCCATTGGGCCTCTGTGTGCCAAGTTTGGACCTGTTTCGTCATTGGTGTGGGCCACAGTGCTGTAAGGAAGTGAATTAAAGTACTGCAAGTCCCATCATCCATAGTCCATCCTCCCTCAAACTGCACCAGGATGTAGAGTGCATCTTGGGGGATCTGCGTGGCAAGTTTGGTGTTGTTCTGTCATTGTTGGGGGCCTAGTCAGGAAAATCAAGTTGAGGAAGCCTTACTGTCAATTCAGGCCCTAAACAATATCCCATGAGGTGAGGCCTAGTCAGGAAAAACAAGTTAAAGAAGCCTTACTGTCAATTTTGGGCCTGGTCTGTGATTTATAGGGGCTACAGTGTTGTTTGGGAAGTGAATCAGATGAAGGTACTGCAAATCCCATCATTCATGGTGCATCCTGTGTGTCAAATTTGGTTTTGATCCGTCATTGTATGGTCGAATCAGGAAGCCCCAAATCCAGGAGATCTAACTGCAGAGAGTCCCCAATATTCCTCTTGGCCCATGGCCTAAGTTGCACCAGTACCAGACCTTTTTTTCCTTCTGCCCCACTTGGTTCCATACATCTCAACACCAATTTCGTCCCTCCCCATAAGCCTAGTCACCACTGCCTCCCCTCACCCCATCTGCACAACATTTACACAGCAAATAGTACATGAAAGACATTTTAGCAAACATCCACCAGCATAACCATAAACTAGGACATTTTCCCCAGCACCCACCAAAACCTTACACACTACAACAACACATTGAACTCCATAAGCAGCCCACAGCAAGACAAACGCCAAATACATTTTCCCCTCCCATTCAGTCCCCAGAGCACCAAAGAATTCATATAACATTGCAAGAACATTTCTCCCAGCGCCCACTCAGCCCCACACCTTGCAAGAGCATCCCCATCCCCATCAGCAAACCATAACACAGAAACAACCTTCCCCACCTCCCATACCGCCAAGCCACAACAGCCTGGCCAACCTCCACCCAGGCCTCTGCAAGGCCGCTGCAGTACCACCACCCACCACTAGGGCCGAAACGCCCTTCCCTCCCCCAACCGCTAAAAGAAACCCCAAGTAAACAAACAAAACACCCAACACAAGTAAACAAACCCCCAGAATCAACCCATTGCCCCCCCCTTATTTTCCATCCTTCTATGACCGGTCCGACTCTTCAGGCCGCTAGGGGGGCCGCGCGGGCGAGACGCACCTCTGCAGACTCGCCCGCCCCGTCGCCATCTTGGAATAAGTGGGCGCCCTTGCCAAGGGTGGGGGGCGAGGAGCGGAGCGATCCGCGGATAAGTGAGATCTCCATAGGTACCAATGTACTCAGTATCCACACTTCTGAAATGTTGTCCCAAAGCACTCTGCCCCTTCCTCCTATCTTGTCTCCACTCTTTCTTCTCCCCGCTTTTCCTCCCATGCCTGGGGGAAGCCCGGGAAAGCAGCCGCTCGCAATCCACGGCTTGACTCTACCGCTGGCGCGCTCAGTTCATCTGAGGACAATTGGCCTCCACCTTTTCTCGCATTAAAGTTCCATCAACTCTGCAGCAATGGTGAGTCCAAAACCGGCAGCAAGTCAACGATTTTGGACTATAAGGATCCTGAAGGGGGGACGGGTCCCCAAGCCTTCTGCCAACAAGGGGGGCTTGGAGCTCAAGTACCAGAGTTCATTTTTCTCTGCTTTTGGCCACCTCTTTCCTGAACGAACTCAAGGTCCCTTTCCTGGCTGAAACTGTCAGAGGGGCCCAAAAGAGCACCCATGGACTTTGGGGGAGGAAAGATGCCTTTGCCTCGGTAGATCGCCTTCAGGAGGTTTATGGGAAGGGATTTGTGCGAGTAGGGAGGCCTCAAACTCATAACCCGGGTCTGTGCGGGCTGGGACCTGAAGTTCGCCCAAGGACACTGATCATGGACTCTTCACTGCTACTTCCACTGCTTTGAGCTCAGCCCCATACAAGCGGGCACACCCAGGATCACTACCCTCAGACTCTCTCCCCTGTTCACGAACTTTATAGTTTCCTCAAGGATGTTTCTCCGGTTGGACATTTCCTGTTTCCCCCTTTTACACCATGGACCCTCAATGACTTTGCTACTCCTTTGCACCCCAAGCCCCAAAGGCTCTGCAGTTCCCAAGGACAGTGGTTACATCAAGGAGGACTACAACTCCCAGGAGGAAAGCAGTATTGTGCTGCCTGTTTTAAAGATCATTCCTCTGGGAGCAAGAGCTGCAAGGGAATGTAATTGGGATGATTGCTGGGGGACATCTGGGTTGTCTTGTCTACATTGTGTCCCTATGTGTTCCCCTTTTATGTCCCTGTAATGTTAAGATAATGCCCTCAGCAGAGAGTTCCAGGGTTTAACAGAGCACAATAACCCACTTTTCCCATCCATTTTGCCTTGCACAAATAATAACTTTGGGAGGGGACGTTGGGTTTCTTCGTGGGGGTGAGGCCCACACTCTTTATGCCCAGGACTCCCCACAGATGTCCCTGTCATTTTCGGAGCGTGGCCACGAATAGGGAATATGTATGGTCATACAATCAGAACCAAAAAACATGGTTGTTTCATGCGAGCTTCGGACCCTCGCAGCCAGCCCCAATAGCTATCTTTCAGGGCTATTTTAAACTGAGCAACCATGCTTCCAAGCTCAGCCAGGACTCCTTTGCGGAGAGTTCCCTGGTAAAACAAATGATACATTTTTCTGGCCATATGATGCTTTGCACCAAGAATTGGGTGAAGGTCAGGTGTTCTGTGGAACATAGATTCCGCCACTCTGAACCTGGATTCACCCGCCGTGTCTCCCTTGGCCTCGGAGCTTGGCCTCCAAGGGACCCATGGGCTCTGGCAACCCCAAGTCACTCAGCCACACCATAGTTGGACAAAAGTGGGCTTCGGACCCCGCTTACGGCTGCAATAACTTATGATTTTGCCATTTTGAACTGAGAAACCATGCTCCCCGCTTAGCCAAAACTCCCAGACAAAGGAGTTTTGGCCAGGACAAAAGACTGCCATTAAGGCAGTGTTTCCCAACCTTTTTTGAGCCGCGGCACACTTTTAACACTAAGAAAATCCGGGGGGCAGCTGCTGGGAGTGCCGAAGCCGGGGAGGGGGCGGAGACAGGCTGCACCATGCCCCGCCCCTACCCCCGGCTTCAGCTCTCCCAGCAGCTGCTCCAGCCTTGAGGGGGCAGTGCCAAGCCAGCAGTGCCAGAGCCAGCACAATGCTGGCTTGGCACTGTCCCCTCAAGGCTGGAGCAGTTGCTGGGAGTGCCGAAGCCGGGGAGGCGGAGACAGGCTGCACCATGCCCCGCCCCCTACCCCAGCGTCAGCTCTCCCAGCAGCTGCTCCAGCCTTGAGGGGGCAGTGCCAAGCCAGCAGTGCCAGAGCCAGCACAATGCTGGCTTGGCACTGTCCCCTGAAGGCTGGAGCAGCTGCTGGGAGTGCGAGCCGGGAGGGGGGGCGGAGACAGGCTGCACCATGCCGCCCCTACCCCGGCTTCAGCTCTCCCAGCAGCTGCTCCAGCCTTCAGGGGACAGTGCCAAGCCAGCAGTGCCAGAGCCAGCACAATGCTGGCTTGGCACTGTCCCCTCAAGGCTGGAGCAGCTGCTGGGAGTGCGGGAGTCGGGGAGGGGCGGAGCCATGCCGTGCCATGCCCCCGCCCCTCCCCAGCTTCAACTCTCTCCTACAGGCCGTGCCATGCCCAGCCCCTCCTCAGCTTCAGCTCTCCTACAGAGGAGGAGCATGAGCGGTGGACGGGCTTCAGTGGGCGGGCTCCTCCTCCACACGGCTTCAGCGAGCGAGGGGCGAGAGTCATGGCGGATTGGAGGCTGGCTGGGGAAATGGCCGAAGGAGGCGGCGCCCCGGTCCCTTCTTCTTTTTCTTCGCCACTGCCCGGCCCTTCCTCCTCCCCCAAGCAGCAGGAGTTCGGCAGGAGGGGGAGAGGAAGGGGGGCAGAGAGCTTTTCTCGCGGCACAGCAGGAGGTCCGTCACGGCACACTAGTGTGCCACGGCACACTGGTTGAGAAAGACTGCATTAAGGTACTCAAACCAAACAATAGACAGGAAGGCTTGAGCCCCCACATCGGAGGCTCGCCAGCCGCAAGGCACTCAGCCACAGGTTACTTCCTTCACCCAGCCGTTTTCCTTTGTGTCCTTTCCCGCCTTGCATAGCCGACCAGGATTGGCTCGTTCGAATCTTGGCGCGTCTTTTCCTATTGGTTGAAGCGCGCCGGCCGCCTCCTGGCCCAGCTGACTTTGACAGCCTGCTGTCACGTGGGAGGGGAGGGCGCCCGATTCAAATGTAAATGGCTGCTTTTCTATATATTTGCCTGCATTTCCATTAAAGACTATGTTTTGCCTTTGGAGACCTGTGTGGTTGGCATTCATCCTTTCATCAGCTGAGAAAGAATTCTTCTCTTGGTCCGTGCGTACTTCCGGTTTGGGTGAGAACTGAATTGGGTCTTGGTGGGATTTGTAGTTTTAGGAAGATCACCCTTACTTTAGGCCTTGATCCTCGCATTTTAGGGGTGGCCTGGGCCACCCCTAAAATCCATTGTTCGGCAACAATTGCTGTGGGCCGCAGTGACTGACTGCCTGAGGCCTTTCCTTTTCCGTCTGCGTCACCTTAGAATGTTTGAATGTAGATGGCCAATCAGAGGCAAATGCTCCCTCAGTGGCAAGCAATTGCCTCTGTCTGGTGCCTTAGAATGTTGGAGTTCTGAGGCTGGCCAATCAGAGTCCTTTATACAAATAATCCCACAGTGGGAGCCAATCAGAAAGCTGCCACATATTCGCATACATACATACAAACATACAAACACTGACTTTTATTATATACTAGCTTGGGGACCCGGCCCTGCCCGGGTTTTTCGAGAAACGTAGTAGTTGGTCTTTAGCAGTTATTTATGTGGCTCACAGTGGTGTCAGGAAGTTAGTGAAGGTACAGTAAGTCCCATCGTCCATGGTCTAACCTCCTCCAAACCACAGCAGGATGTAGAGTGGGTCATGGAGGCTCTGTCTGCCAAGTTTGGCCTTGATCCATCCTTATTGGGAGTTGCAATGGTATCATGAAATTACTGAAGGTACTGCAAGTCCCATCATCTGTGATCCACCCACCTGCAAGCAGCACCAGGATGTAGAGTGGGTCATGGGGGCTCTGTCTGCCCAGTTTGGCATTGATCCATCATGACTGGGAGTTGTAGTGGTATCATGAAATTACTGAAGGTAGTGCAAGTCCCATCATCCGTGGTCCGTCTCACACAAAACTGCACCAGGATGTAGAGTGGGTCATGAGGGCTCTGTGTGCCAGGTTTGGTCTTGATCAGTCATTGGATTAGGTTTGCAGCAGTTTTGGAAAATGAGGGAAGGTACTGCAAGGTCCATCATCCATGGTCTGCCCTCCTCCAAACTGCAGTAGAATGTAGAGGACGTCACTGGGGCTCTGCATGCCAAATGTGGTCTTTATCGGTGTTTGTTGGGGGCCGCAGTGGTCTGTGAGAACAGAGGGGTGTGGAAGTACTACAAATCACATAATCCATTGTCAGTCCTCCCCGAACCTCACCAGGACGTGAAGGCAGTAATGGGGGTTATGTGTGCCAAGTTTGGTCTCAATCAGAAATTGGAAGAGGGTCGCAGCGGACTTGGGAAGTGAATAGAGGTAGTTCAACTCCCATCATCCCGGGTCCGCCCTCCTCGAAACTGCACCAGGACGTAGAGTGAGTCATGGGGGCTGTGTGTGCCAAGTGTGGTCTGTATTGGTCCTTTTTGGTGGCCACAGTGGTCTGTGGGAATCAAAGTGTTTGAAAGTACTACAAATCCCATAATCCATGGTCCGTCTCCCCCAAACTGCACCAGGACGTGTCTTGTTGGGTTCAGTGTGCTCTGGATATCTATTGTGTCAGTCTAACAAGCCCTTCCAGTCTGTTCAGTTGATGATGAATTCCTCTGTGTTTGCTGTGTGTCCAAGGAAAGGGTTAAGGGAGAGGCAGTAGGCGGGCTCATGAAAATTCCACACAAGGAACGCTGGGATGCCTGCCTGGGGTAGAGGGAACACATCAAATGTAGGATGAAAGTCTCCCCGAATGAAAGCATTACTTGGGTGGTGAGCCGTAGTGTTTGGGGAGGACATTGGCAGTGTTTAGGCTACATGTTAATGGCGCTCACTGTAACCTGCAATGTCAGATGAGGGAGTGCCTTTGGAGGCTTCTCAGCATTTGGAATTATAGCCTGCTTGTGGAGGCCTGAGGCTGTCTGTGTAAGTGGATACTTCCTCCACATACATACATACATACATACATCTTTTTCTCTTATTATGTATAGAAAAGAGATATGTATAGAGAAGAGAGGCTCTGTGTGCCAAGGTTGGTTACTGTTAATTCAGGCCATACACAATGTCCCATCTCTTCTCTGTGGGGTGGCGGTGGCATGCCCCATAGTCCTGCAACTGCCTTGGGGTCCCACCTGGGCTGCTGCTGGAACTGGCGGCATGCCGTGTCACCCTGTGCCATGCCTGGCGTTAGCTAGGGGCACTGGGGTTGCTGTTGGGATTGGCGGTGCGCCGTGCTGCCTGTGCCATGCCCAACATTAGCTAGAGGCACCGGGGTTGCTGCCTGTGGGACTAGGCCTCAGTTACTGGGCTACTATGTAAGGACTGAGTTAACAGTAAGGCTTCTTTAACTTGATACTCCAGATTAGGCCACTGAACATGGGATCCGGTGTATGGCCTGAATTGACAGTAAAACTTCCTTGACTATCATCATAACTATGCCAAAGTTACTGGGATATGTGCTCCTCACATCCAAGAAGCCAAAGTAATCTTTGCCCGACCTAGGAGACTCATGGAGCCTACCAGCTTTTTGAATGCCCTCAAGGGCTTGGAAACGTCGAATATCCCTCTCACCGAGCAAGTTAACAATTGGAACGCCAGACTGTCAGCAGCTTTAGAAGAGATTGCTCCAAAACGCATTTTCCTCCCCCATCGAAACCGTGCCCCTTGGTATACCAGCAAGCTAAGGGCGATGAAGCATGAGCGGAAACGGCTGGAACATCGGTGGCGCCGGAACCCAGATGAGCGGTCAGCGTCTGCTTTCAAGGCTTTCCGGAAGTCCTATGAGTCAGCAGTGAAAGAGGCCAAAAAAACCTACAACTCCTCACTAATTGCCACTGCAAGATCCCGCCCAGCGCAGATATTTAAAATTGTCCGAGCTCTGACAAACCCAGCTCCTATGGTTCAGGATCCTTCAATGTTGATTGTTACAGCTGAAGCATTTCAGAAATTTTTCACTGACAAGATCAACACGCTACGGCAGGAACTGCCCCCGACAGCAGATACTCTGAATGAGCTAGAGACCCCGTGGCCGTCTGATGGACCTATTTTTGACCAGTTCACCTCTCTTGACATGGAGACCGTTACAAAAATCCTGGCTGCGGCAAAGCCCTCCATCTGCTCTCTCGACCCCTGCCCCTCTTGGCTGGTTAAATGCTGTCTAGATGGATTACAAGATCCCTTAAGGAAAATCATCAACTGCTCACTTGAGCTTGGGGTCTTTCCAGATAATTTAAAAGAAGCTTTAGTCCGTCCTTTATTGAAGAAACCAAACCTGGATCCTGCAATTTTGTCCAACTATCGCCCTGTCTCCAATCTTCCATTCCTGGGCAAGATGATCGAGCAAGCTGCGCTGAGACAACTACAACAGTTTCTGGATGACACTGCTGGCCTGGATCCTTTTCAGTCCGGCTTTCGCCCGGGCCATGGGACAGAGACGGTTCTGGTGGCTATTACTGATACACTTCGTTGTCAGCTTGATAGAGGGGGGTCGGCACTCCTGATACTCCTGGATCTTACAGCTGCATCAACACTGTCGACCATGACGATGGCGAGAGTTCGTGGTCGGGCCCTCAGTTGATTTGACACATTTCTTTGAGGCCGGTCTCAATGTGTCAATTACCTAGCTCGAACCTCTGACAGATCTGCCCTCTCATGTGGGGTGCCTCAGGGAGCAATTCTCTCTCCCCTCCTCTTCAACGTCTACATGAGACCTCTTGCCAGCCTCGTGCGGAGCTTTGGTCTGCAGTTAATAAACACACAAGAGAACCAAACAAATGTTGAATTTCATTCAATCAATAATGTTGAAATGCATATAACGATAGAACCACTGGATGTATAACAGAAATCAAATAAACCGCCCTAAATGCAGGCCAAAGCTCCGCACAAGGCTGGCTACTAAGGGTAGGCTTAGTAGCCAGCCTTGTGCGGAGCTTTGGCCTGCAATGCCACCAATATGCAGATGATACCCAACTGCTTTTACGGCTGGAGCCTGGAGTCACCTCAATACCAGACAATTTCACCTTATGTCTTGAGGCTGTATCGAGATGGCTGCGTGCCAGTAGGTTGAAGGTGAATCCTACTGAAGGGGTTAAAGAGTAAAAAGTACCCCTCCCAAGAGGAGATGCTCCAAGTGCCTGTATGTTAGCAATAATCTGCCCAGAGACAGCAGAACAGAGAAGGAGCCATACTAAGGGTTAAATGTTGTTGCTGATAAGAACGAGTATAAATGCATTGTGACTGCGTAGCTCGGTGTGATAGCCATTTTGTT
The DNA here is from genome assembly GCA_030556195.1 of Anolis apletophallus. Lineage (NCBI taxonomy): Eukaryota > Metazoa > Chordata > Lepidosauria > Squamata > Anolidae > Anolis > Anolis apletophallus. The sequence continues at coordinate 15,536 of JARBWK010000725.1, forward strand.
TTTGACCTGCATGGTCAAGGGCTATTCACCCCATTACTGATCAGATTGGAATAAAAGTCTTGTTTGGATTCATCGGCCTTGGCTGAGTTCTTCTACCTTATGGGCTCTGCAACCAAGAACCTAAAAGTTTTCTGCTACATAATCTGGTGCGTTGACCGGGAAAAAGATAGCAGTTGCCATGGATACTCAGCCGAGAGATTTTTGGAAATCAAACGAAGGCGGCACAGGTCTGGTGCAGTGGAATGCTCTGAAAAAGGGGCCCCACATAGAGCGGTTCAAATCTGCGACCTCGACCTGTGTTGTCCCTTAGTTTCCGAATAAAGAATCCATTAGCAACACTTCGATACAAAGCTGGCAGCAGAAAAGGAAAAGCAAAGAAAACCCTGGGAAAGGCAAGTTGTGAAACGTTGTGATCCTAAGAGGGGGTTTTGACTAGTCTGAAAATGCCCAGAAAGGGGTGACCCTTGTCTGAGCAGAGAGGGTAAAAGGGAGGAATTGGCCCCCTTTTGATCCCTGAGTTATTGCGTAGAAGTTTACTGTGCACAAAGTTCAAGATTGGGGTGACCCAGTTTTGAAAAAAGGGAAAGGGGGGAAGAAATCGCCTAACCCTTGTCCCAGAAAATGTCCATGTTACCGGTAAAAGCCAAAAAAGATCACAAATTCCCCGAGAGAGCCGACTCTGAGGCTTTCCCAAAAGTCGGACGATGCCCCTTGGTGAAAAACCTCCTTTGTCTCTTGAGCATTCAAACGGCTTGAGGGAAAGGAAAAACTGTGTGTGCGCGCGCGTTGCAACTAGACAAATATGTTTTTTTTAAAAAAGTGGGAACTGTTCTTCTGTCTGATTAAATTCAAAGCAAGAAGAGTGGGTGAAAGAAAAACGTTTGCATTTAGTTTTTTTAAAGAGGGAAAGAGTGTAAAACTGTTTTTTTTCCTGTGCAAAAGAATAAAAATGTGCCTAGAAGCTGAACATAGAGAGCTTTGTTCTCAGAACATTGATAAGGGAGCATAGGAAGAAGCTGGCGAAGTGCCTGGAAAATTTGACCTTGGTTGTGTGCCTCTAGAAAAGGTTAGGACTGAGTTTGGAAAGATTCAAAACCAAATGCCTTATATTAAATGTTATGTGTACAAAATGAAATGCATTCATATGAATGATATATACATATAAATCTGTGTTTTAAAACTGTAATAATATGTACAAAATGATATAATGGATATTTTACCATAAGAAATGCATGTGTGGGAGGAAAGAGTGAAATGTGCCAGTATAATGAATACTCAGATATGTTGAATTGAAAAGATTCAAAGAGAGAAGAAGAAAATATATACCTGATTTACTAGAAAGTGGATATGATTTTCTTTTGGTGCTATTCAAAAGCTGATGTTTTCAATTGTTTGCATTTTATGATGTTCACTAATCTTTAATGTATATATATGTGTGTGTGTGTGTGTATGGCCAGGGCTTTGTGTCCCTGGAGTAATCAGAAAGACCGAAGATGCATAGCCATGGCGTGTCTGCTTAAAAGCCGTGGAAAAATGGCGCACACACAGTTTCCTTATCTGTAAAGAATGCTTTCTTGCATACCAGTGATGGGTGACGAACTGTCCAGTTCACAGTTCATTCAATGGTGATTCGTCAAGACTAGATAACCTGTCTCGTGATACTCTCTGTGTAGTTTAACTCAATCAATGCTAGAACAGTGTTTCTCTAAGCATATGCATTTCTTAATTAATACACCAACATGTGTGTGAATGAGGTTTCTCTCTGTGTATGAATGAAGGAGGATTAATCATTAACAAGCATATCTGTGTGTGAGACAATTTGAAGAGGGAAAAAAGAAGGACAATCTGTTTGTTAATGCTGTGTGATATATTCTGTTTCGAAATGCAGTAAATATTATGTAAAAATGTATTGCCTTACAGGAGAAAAAGATAACAAGCAAAGGGGAGGATAGCTTCATTTTGCCCTCCCTTCTTTTAAAATACTGTAGACATTCACTCTTTGCAGGTTGGGAGGCTCCTCCTTTTCCTGTTATGAAGAAGTAAGTGAATACTGCCACAGGAGGGCAGCAGACAGAGTTTTAAGTTGAGGAAAGGAAAAAGGTCCTTTTTAAAAATCAAGCCGCAGCCTCCTGCCTATACATAGACTGAGACATTGATTGATAGACATTTACTCTTGCAGGTTATGACATTTCAAAATTTTATAAGATAAGAGATTTTCCCAGCAACTTTTATTGAAATGAAGAATGAGGGTTTTTTTTAAAGGTCAAGCCTGTCTATATTTGCAATTGATTTTTTTCGCAGCAATTCATAGTTTGTTTCAAACACAGGACAACTCTAAGATTACCTTGGGAAATGAATTGTTACCTTTGACTGAAAAGAGATTATTTTTGAATGGGACATTAAAACAGATAGAGCCCAAGAGGTTTTTGCCAGATTTGAGAGATATTGCCAGCATGAAGGCATTTGTGGCAAGGAAAGAATCAGCAAGAAAGCAGGAGCAGGTTTTCAGAGAGTCAGAGGACATGTCAGAGGAAAAAGAGGAGGTTTGGGCCAGAGGCAGGAAGTGAAAGTCCTGCTGGATAGCCTGCACTGGAAGGAGAACAGGAAGGAGCAGGAGAGCACTTGCTAGAGGCGGAGCCAGGACGGGGCTCTGCCCATTGTGCACATCAGCGACATCTAGTGTACCTGGAGATGAATATGCAGCAAATGGATGGCTGCAAGTGGTTCATGCATTGATGGAAACAGAAATGTCGAAAGATGGTTGAAGCAGATGGACAGAGAAATGTGAGATAAATCGTGGAGGAAAAGCCGTGGAGATTGTTCTGAAAGTGAGAGATCGTGGATAATGGATGTGGAAGCAAAAGGATTTTTTATTTATTTATTTATTTATAAATTCGATTTGGTAGACCGCTCTCTCTGGAGCCCAGAGCGGTTTACAGCATAAAATCAATAAAACATCAATAAACAGATAAAAGACGTATACCCAAAAGCCCCCCTCCCCACAAATGATCCCAGCAAGCAATAATACGCAGAGGCAATACATGGCAGGACGGTATGTTGGCAGCTGGCAACTAAGGAGGCATCAGTTGGGACCAAATGCCTGCCTATATAGCCAAGTCTTCACAGACTTGCGGAAGGCCAAAAAACCCCGTAGTGCTCGTATCTCCTCCGGCAGAGAATTCCAGAGGGTCGGAGCGGCCACTGTAAATGCTCTCTGCCGGGTGCTCGACAGCCTACAGATCTTAATACTAGGGACCTCTAGTAGATTAAGCCCCTCTGAGCGCAGTGATCTTCTGGGTTTGTATGGGGTAAGACGCTCCCTCAAGTACACTGGCCCCAAACCATATAAGGCCTTGAAAGTTAGAACTAACACCTTGAAGGAGACCCGGAATTCGATGGGAAGCCAGTGCAGTGCACGCAGGAGTGGGGTCACATGCGCAGATCTTGGGGCTCCCGACAGCAGGCGCGCTGCTGCGTTCTGCACCAGCTTAAGTTTCCGGATCGCCGACAAGGGTAGGCCAATGTACAGCGCATTATAGTAATCAAGCCTTTCCAGTCTTGAGACCTAAAAAAAACCAAAGATAGTGAAGAGAGAAGGGGGAGAGGGGATGCTAATTACCCATCAGTCCTCTTCACCAATTCCATTGGTAAATCCATCCGTGGCCCTCTGCCGGGTCCACCTTCGACCGGTTTCGGCCACTGGACGCAGAGGATGTTGACAAGATTGTCGCAGCTCTTCGACCAACCACTGCTCCTCGACCCGTGCCCCTCCACGCTGATTCAAGCTTGCGTGGAGGGGCCACGAGGCCCCTGTTGAATATAGTCAACTGCTCCCTTGAGCAAGGAGCTTTTCCAGAGGAGTTAAAAGAGGCGGTGGTTAGTCCATTGCTGAAGAAGCCTGGGTTAGATCCCCCGGCTCCTCAATTACCGCCCAGTGTCCAATTTACCGTGCCTGGGCAAGGTAATTGAGAGGGCAGCAATGGACCAGCTGCAGACATTCCTGGATGATGCAACCTGGCTTGACCCCTTCCAGTCCGGCTTCCGTTCAGGCCATGGGACAGAGACCGTCCTGGTCTCCATCACAGACCTACTCCGTTGCCACTTGGATCGGCGGATCGGCGCTGCTCGTGTTATTGGACCTCACGGCAGCGTTTGATACTGTCGATTACCAACTTTTTACACACCACCTGGCGGTGGCGGGGGTGAGGGGGACAGCCCTCAACTGGCTGTCCTCCTTCCTCCAAAACCGCCTGCAACGAGTGAAGTGGGGTCCCTCAGGGGGCCATTCTCTCCCCGCTGTTATTTAACATCTACATGCGACCATTCGCCCAATTGGTACGGAGTTTTGGGCTGGAATGTCACCAGTACGCTGATGACACCCAGCTCATTCTGAGGATGGACCCGGGGTGGAATCTGTACCGATAATTTCCATCTCTGCCTAGAAGCCGTAACTGGATGGCTGCGAGCCAGTAAGTTGAAGGTGAACCCGACGAAGACGGAGATCTTGTGGCTGGGCCGCCCGAGGGTAGAGACCCAGTTGCCGACGTTTGATGGTGTGGCACTTCGCCCACAGCCCCTAGTTAAGAGCCTTGGGGTCCAGCTAGACACCCAACTGTCGATGGAAGCGCAGATTGCCTGCGCTTGCAAGACAGCGTTCTACCATCTGCGGCAGGCAAAACGTCTGGCTCCTTACCTCTTCCGCTGCGACCTGGCCACGGTGATCCAATAAATAAATAAATAAATAAATTATATGGAATCCTATTTCTAAAATTGGTACCCAAAAGGCACCACAGCCAGCTGGAAAGCGTAATGAAAGTCAATCCGCAGGAGCTAAGAACTGGCTGGATGAGTGAAAGACTTGGAAAATATAAAAACTTTATTTACAGGCCTTCTTACACAGGACTGACCTGAGAGACTACAGATTGCAGAATATAGATATTTTCTTCATTTTACCTGGAATTTAATAGATTTCTCAAATTGAAAAATGACTGAGATTGCTTTCTTATGCCAGAGATCAAAAGAGAGAAAAGTTAGATATGAAACGGATATGTGAATGGCGATATTAGAGCCTGATGACAAAGGCCGGACTTGCTTGGGATTTTTACTGAAGACTATATCCTTTTCAAGTTAAATGATTTCTGTTGTTGAATTGTTAAAGTGATCATTACCACCATTTAGTCTTGATTGTTAGCTTGATAAAGATTAATTTGTTTGTGCCATTTTAGTCAAGTGTTCAGAACCGTGTTTTAAAAAAGGAGACGGAGATGATGTCATTCACAGCTTGATGCCACGCCCCATTACAACAGAATGAGAGAGAGATACCATCCACCAATTGGTAAAAATTCAATTGTAAAAAGATTGCAAACTCAGGACTGTGGATATTTGCAAATGGCTCAGGTATTGTTCATCAGATAATTCTTTCCCCAGGGGTGACCTGGAATAGGACATTGAAAGAAACTTTAGCGAAAATGTGTCAAGAAACTGATTTGAATGAAATCCAAATTCTTCTTATGATATTGTTAAAAGATTAGATATGCACCTACACTGTTGAGATTATTATTTATGAATTGAGATATGAAAAACCATTACAGAGAGAGATTCCACAGAGCTGAAACGAAAAAAGGGAAATTATGAAGGAAGTGCAAGTTTTGGGACAAGCGTTGAAAGATTTATATCATTATAGTGGTGTGTTGTGTTTCCCTGTTACTGTTCTGTATATTTTGTCTCCTTAGGTGATATCATGTGGTTTAAAAACAAAAACCAAAAAACCAAAAAAACAAAACAAAATGGAAACTTGGCCCATTGAGATCAAAGTAAAGAGGGCTGTGTGATGTGATGTGATGTTTTCCTGACCACCCCAAGTGAGGGGGATTAAGTCCTTGGATCCGTTATATTTAAATCCAAAGAGATACTCTTGGAAATAAGCCATTGAATAGCAGATATATTATTATTCAGGTGGACGATGACCTAGAGGACCCATTGAAGATACAAGGTCCAACGACCTTGAAGAGGAAAGGAGAGTCAGCGTCGTGGGGGCCAATCTCCTGGGGACAGGCGGATCGAAAGCCACCCCGAAGAAGAGGAGAGTAGATTTCCGAGAGTCACCCAAAGACATGACCTTGGGACTTGGGAGTGCCAGTTTGGGGGTTTTCTGTGTATTGTATAGTTTTGTTTGTTTTGGCTCTGCTGGGGTGTAAGAAGATCCTTTGTAGGCCTCCACCAGAGAGCAGAAATGATAAGGCTGATCAGTAAAATGTGTTATTGGGACTGACCATAGTCCAACATAGGGCAATTGGATCAAGATACATGTACAACATATGTTTCAGATAGTACATTGGTACATGCACCTACAAACAACAGTAGGGTCATTCTCATCCCTACCTTTAAAAAGCAAAGATCCTCAAGTAACACTAGGAGGATTGCAGTTAACAATTCAATGTCCTCAGCAGTGCTGGAGGGACCCAATTACATTTTGTTTCAAAAGCTACACTCATTTCACAGATCACTAATTAGGCAAAGGCCACAACTTCGGTTATGTCAAGACTCAGAATCTGTCTGACATGGAGTGGAGAGAGCTGTATCCTAACTATCTTATGCTTGAGATAAATGCAGCGATACTAGTGACACCATCTGTTCAGGTTGGCAGAAAAGAGACCCAACATGTGGTTCTTCTTTGTCAAATGGGCTACCCAGCTATCATCCTGGGAGGTATCAGTGTGTTGGTGTGGGCTTTCTAACCCTACCAGTGTGAGTCATCAAAGGAACCAAACCCAGAAAGAGGCAGAAGAGGGGGGTTCCAGCCAGAAAAATGGGTGCTGGGTGTGATGACACAGTGATCATTGAGGATCAACTGTCTGACACCAAAGCCCAAAGGGTAGGAGCCGGAGCCATCACTGAGATCCTGTCTTTAGGGTCATGCCCAGGAATAATAGCCCAGGACAATCAAAAGAGCATTATGAGGCTCATCTGTCGCCTAGAAAATTCATCAGTGCCACTGGGAAAATAGTTAGAGCATTGCAAACAGAAGCTGAAGAGTTAAGTCAAATGGAGATGCAGCAGAAAATGGCCTTAGATTACCTCTTGACAACAAAGGAGGATTTTGTGCAATGATCAAAAGACAACTGCTAAATACAATTTCATAATTTGAACCAAAGATAGAAGATGGCCTGAAAAGCTACAGGTCATGAGTCAACATAATGTTAATGAACCATCTCAGTTTTCATGGCTAACTTCATGGTTGCCAAGTGTGGCCTGGTTGAAAGAGTTGGTGATTGTGTGCTTCATTATGTTTTTGATAATTGTCCTTGTTTTATTGATAACACCACGTCTTGTTCTCTTGATTAGGAAGACCATTGAGAATGTGATTCATGTGACAACCCGGAAGAGAGTCATTGATGTGCAGAAAATGAGATGTTTATGTTTACAGAATAAGCCAGATTGATATGATTATTGCTGGAGATCTTACAAAAAGATATGATGATGTATAATTGTAGTTGCAAGTTCTCAGGTATCACTAGCAACGAAAAAACAGTAGGGAATGAAGGGGTTAAAGAGTAAAAAGTACCCCTCCCAAGAGGAGATGCTCCAAGTGCCTGTATGTTAGCAATAATCTGCCCAGAGACAGCAGAACAGAGAAGGAGCCATACTAAGGGTTAAATGTTGTTGCTGATAAGAACGAGTATAAATGCATTGTGACTGCGTAGCTCGGTGTGATAGCCATTTTGTTTTTGACCTGCATGGTCAAGGGCTATTCACCCCATTACTGATCAGATTGGAATAAAAGTCTTGTTTGGATTCATCGGCCTTGGCTGAGTTCTTCCACCTTATGGGCTCTGCAACCAAGAACCTAAAAGTTTTCCGCTACACTACTAAGACCGAGATTTTGTGGTCGGGCCGCCCGCCTGGAGTAGCGCCCTCCCTGCCCAACTTCGATGGTGCCCCCCTTCATCCATCTTCCACTGTTAAGAGCTTGGGTGTCGTCCTGGATTCACAATTGACTATGGAGGCCCAGATCGCTAAGAGAGGCCAATTTACTGGTTGTACCATCTGCTAAGCTGGCTCGTTTAACATCCACCCGCCGGAGGGCGTTCTCTGTGATAGCTCCTACGCTATGGAACGCCCTCCCGGTCGAGGCCAGAGCTTTGAGGGACCTACTCCCCTTTAGACGGGCCTGCAAAACCTACTTGTTTAGGCAGGCCTTTGGGGAGTAGGCCCTTGCATCCACAATAGACCGCTCTTTGGCCACCGCTCATTGTACTGTTTTAATTTTTACTGTTTTAACTGTTTTATTGTATTGCATGTTTTTAAGCAATGTATGTTTCCTGTGTTTTTATGCTGAACCTCTGGCACTACGCCATTGGCTTGTGAGCCGCCGCGAGCCCCCGGGAGTCGGCGGTGCAAAAATCCAAATAAATAAATAAATAAATAAATAAATAAATGTTAGTAAGCAGGCCTTTTTCCATCTCCGGCAGGCGAGACAGCTGGCACCTTACCTTTTAGAGGAAGCCTTGGCTACAATCATCCATGCGACGGTTACATCTAGACTGGATTATTGTAACGCCTTGTATGCTGGCCTTCCCCTGTCGACTACTCGGAGGATCCACATTATTTAGAACGTGGCTGCCAGGCTACTTGCAAAAACACCTTTGAGATGCCACATAACTCCAACTCTGTTACATTTGCACTGGCTTCCAACAGAATTCCGGGCCCTGTTTAAGTTGTTTAAGGCCCTTTAAGGCCCTTTATGGTCAGGGGCCAGCATATCTCAGAGACCGCCTCTCCCCTCTTCGCTGCCAGTGGTCGCCACGACTCCTGCAACTAAACTTACTGTATATTCCAGGCCCCAGGGAAGAACGTCTCGAGAGCACAAGACGTAGGGCCTTCTCCATCTCTGCCCCTGTCTTGTGGAACTCCTACTTCCCCACTTGAGGGCCATGCGTGACTTGCGACCCTTTGCTCAGGCACTCAAGACCTGGCTTTTTAGCAGAGCTTTTAATGTTTAATGCAGTCTATTTGGTATTGTGTATTTTTTTTAATGCAATTGTTTTATGTAAAACGCCTGGAGCATTTTAATGGAAGGCGATTAACAAGTGAGAAACTGATGATGATGATGATGATGATGTGTAAGGACTGAAATAACAGTAAGGCTTCCTAAACTTGATTTTCCTTACTAGGCCTCAGTTACTGTGATACTGTGTCAAGACAGATCCACATTTACTGTATGTATCATGCTGTGTAGATACAAGGGACATATACCTTTAAGAGACGCCATCTTGGTTTAGACAGCCAGTTGACAGTTTTTTCCGTTTGAAATTGAATATTTAGTACCTTCACCCAATACACTTCACAAAAAACACTGTTACCGCTACAAATCACAGACTAGACCCAAAATTGACAGTAACTTGATTTTCCTGACTAGGCCTCACTTAATGGGATACTGTTTAAGGCTCGAATTGACAGTAAGGCTTCATTAACTTGATTTTCCCGACTAGGCCTCAGCTCATGGGACATTGTGTATTGCCTGAATTGACAGTAACCTACCTTGGGAGACAGAGCCCCTATGACCCACGCTACATTCTACTGCAGTTTGGAGGAGGGTGGACCATGGATGATGAGACTTGAAGTACCTCCATGGATTATGGGATTTGTAGTCCTTTCAAACCCTTCATTCCCCACAGACCATTGCAGCCCTGAACCAAGACCGATAAAGACAAAACTTGGCACACATTGCTCCCATTACCCACACTCCATCCTACTGAAGCAGAACCGGGAGTTCTAGAACTCCAAGTACCAAGTTAATCTTACCAACGCTGCCCGTACGTGCGGATACTAGGAGGAGGGAAACCCGTGACAACTGTGAAGTAGGTGAAAAACAAAAAGGTTTATTTTCTATCACCAGCTGGTGGGTATTTTGCCTACGGAACGCAGCCGTAGGTAGTGCAAAAGGACCCCGATACATTTCATACCAAGGCATTTATACTCGTAATGGATTCCAGTCAGTTAAACCCACCCCTTCTTTATAGTTAAAACAATCATAATTGGCTGG
>JARBWK010000726.1:0-25579 GCA_030556195.1 Anolis apletophallus
TCAAAGAGCATTCTGAACTCCGCCAACGACAGAATTGGGCCAAACTTCCCACACAGAACCCCCATCACCAACAGAAAATACTTAAGGCCACCCGGTCCAGCTCCCTTCTTCACCAGGGCAAGAAAATGTCATTAAACCCCTCCATCCGGCCATAGATACAGATAGGTATGATTCACACCCACACCCACACCCACTGATATAGTATCACAGACTGGAAAGGGACCCCCTTGTTGCATGTTCCAGAGAAGGCAACCCAGACACTCTCCACGTCAACACTGACCAAGAAGCAGCCGGAAATACTGTTTACCCACAAGCAGAAAGAAATGACCTGTATTAGAAACCAACCCTTTCTAATCACTTTACTTTCCGGATCACCAGGCGGGGCCTCAGCAACGCCTGGCGGGGGGCGGCCAGTAGTCATAGAATAATAGTAGTTTGTTTATATTCTGCTCCATCTCTCCGGGTGGGGCTCAGAGCAGATTACAATATACACAAATAGGCAAACATTCAGTGGAATAACAATGACACACAATACACAGAACAAAGGTCAAGGCTTCCTCTTTCATCTCCGGCTTTCTGGAGGCGGCACTCAACTCTGGCCACGGGGAGGCGCTCTTGCTCCATTTCCAAGCTGAGGAACCCGATGTCTTTAGACATCTCCTGGTCATGTTATTTTATTTATTTACTTATTTCTCAGACTTCTAGGCCGCCACTCCCGGGAGGCTCGGGGTGGCTCACAGTAAAACAAGATACAATAAAAACACAATTTAAAAACAATTTCCCGCAGGCCAGCCCAAGAACGATAGCAAGTCAGAGACGTTGTTCTGATGCTTTGAAATGTCAAAAAGGACTGAATGTGTGTGTGTGTGTGTGTGTGTAATGCTCGTTTGTGGGATGCACATAACTCAAAAACCACTGGACGAAATGATACCAAATTTGGGAGTTCCCAGTGCTGTGGAACTCCCTGCCGGACAGTGCTCGAGCTATCTCAGAGCTAGCACCATTTAGAAGGGCTTGTAAGACCGCCCTCTTTGGACGGGCCTTTAATTAAGGCATAGAAGGACCTCAAGAATTATGTTGTCACCCTGCACCGTGAAATGTGTCAAATTGTGTGTTTTTAATGTGTTTTACTCTTTTATTGTAGGGCCCCATGTCTGTGACATGATGCCCATTTATATTGCTGTTATCCGCCCCGAGCCTGTAGGGAGGAGCGGAATACAAGATCGAAGAAATAAATTAATAAAGAAATAAATAAATAAAAGACACGTACTAACCCAAGGAGTGACCATCACTCAAAAAATCACCCAAAAGCAGTGAAAAGAACTTTAAAATACAAAAGGTATAAAATGAGACAGGACATGTGCACAAACACTGTCGATGGCCCCGCCCCCTCCTGTGCGAGGACGCAGCACGTGAGAGGGGCACCGCCGACCACCGTCCCTCTTCCGGCCAGAGCACGAGCTAGGAACGGATGGCACAATGGTGGGTCTGGCCAGAGGGAGAGCCACATCTGCCGCCAGGGAAGGAAGGAAGGAAAGAGGGAGGGAGGAAGGAAGAAGAGAAGGAAAGAGGGAGAGAAGCAAAGGAGGAAAGAGAGAAGGGAGAATGGAAGCAAGGAGGGAGGGAGGGAAGGAAGGAAAGAGGTAGATAAGAAAGGAGAGAAGGAAAGGAAAAAAGGGAAGGAAGGGGACAGGGAGGGAAGGAAGAAGAGAAGGAGAGAAAGAAAGGAGAGGAAGAGGGAGAGAAGGAGAAGGAAAGGGAAAGGGAAAGGAAGGAGAGAGGGAGGGAAGGAAGGAAGAGAAGGAAAGAAGGAGAGAAAGAGGGAGAGAAGCAAAGAAGGAAAGAGAAGGAAGAATGGAAGCAAAGAGTGAAGGAAGGGAAGAAGGGAGGAGGTAGATAAGGAAGGAGAGAAGGAAAGGAAAAAAGGGAAGGAAAAAGAGGGGGGAAGAAAGAAAGGAGAGAAAGAAAGGAGAGGAAGAGGGAGAGAAGGAGAGAAGGAAAGGAAAAAGGGAAGGAAGAAGAGAGGGGGGAAGAAAGAAAGGATAGAAAAGAGAGGAAGAAGGAGAGAAGGAAGAATGGAAGCAAAGAGTGAAGGAAGGAAGTGAAGGAAGTGAAGGAAGGAAGGAAGGAGGTAGATAAGGAAGGAGAGAAGGAAAAATGGGAAGGAAGGGGACAGGGAGGGAAGGAAGGAAGGAGAGAAAGAAAGGAGAGGAAGAGGGAGAGAAGGAAGGAGAGAAGGAAAGAAGGAGAGAAAGAGGAAGAGAAGCAAAGAAGGAAAGAGAGAAGGAAGAATGGAAGCAAAGAGGGAAGGAAGGAAGGAAAGAAGGAAAGAAGGAAAGGAAAAAGGGAAGGAAAAAGAGAGAGGGGGAGAAAGAAAGGAGGAAGAGAGAGAGAAGGTTGGCCACAGCAACCCATTGCAGAGGACGGCTAGTGCAAAATAAATGCAATCACAACAACGAGTGTTTACTGAGAGGAACTGTACACAGAGCCAGGCCTTGCAAGCGCTAAGACCAAAGAGGAAGGTCAAGGGCCCAATCTGTGATCCCTACCCCCGATTTAGAGAGGGCTTAGAAAAGTTGCTTTTTCTGGAGCAGGCTGGTTTGGGGATTCTGGGAGCTGAAGGGCAGAAAAGCAGGCGTGAAGCCTCCACCAATGCTAAAAAGACAGGATGCATCTTGACTGAGAACCCTGCCTTGGCAGGGATCTTTTCTGTAGTCACAAGTCCGCTCCGGGTTTTAGTCCAAACTGCAACACAAGAGTCCAAGGCATGGAGGGGCCCCAATTTTGTTCCTGCCATCACTTCCCGAGGGCGGCCGCCACCTCCCTCTCCATCCCGGCCACAAACTGGTCGTTGAGGAAGAGCAGCTGTCCGTGGGGCAGGAACCGGCCGAGGACGACCTCCGTCCGGTCGCCCTTGAGCAGCACGTCGCTCCTGGAGCCCAAGAGGCGGAGGTGCTCCAGGAGGGAACGGGCCACGCTGCGGAGGGTGCTCTCGGCCAGAAGCAGGTTCTCCTGGGGGCCGCAGACCAGGGCAAAGGCCACGCAGTGCACGCTCAGCCACAGCACCATCTGCTCCCCCTCCGCCGCAGGGAAGGGGTCACCGGGGGGCAGGCGGAAGGCCCCCGACGGGGCATCCTGGAGCGGGGCAGGGTCCTCGGGGAGCAGGGCCAGCGGCTCCCAGGTGGGCCTCTCCGCAGCCAGCAGGTGCAGCTTGCAAGAGGAGTCCACCTGCCTGGAAAGGAAGGAAGGAAGGCAAACGAGGAACGAGAAATGAAACTCTCTCGGTCGGGGGATTAGCCGGGCTCTGTTCCGCCCACTTCCTACACTGACAGCAAAGATGGTAGGGGCAAAGCCCTGTGGGGCACTGACAAATGGACCTAGAGTACAGGGGCATGTTGCAACCCACCTCCTGCTCGAATGCATTGCAACCTCTGTATCCAGAGTTATACCTTAGGAAGCCAGTCTGCAACGAACCTTTCTGGACCAGGGGTTTCGCGAGCCTTGCTTTCTGCCATTGCCCAACATCCCAGGCCGATAACCAAAGATGGTGGGAAACCCTGTGCCACTCTTAGATCCTATGGGGCAGGGATGCCCAGGAAGTCCATTGCGATCGACCAGTCGATCCCGGGACCCAAGGAGGTCGATCCCGCCACCTCCCCGGCTTCGGCACTCCTAGCAGCTTCTCCAGGCTTGAGGGCAGGGCCAAGCCAGCCTTGTGCTAGCTATGTCACCACTGGCTTCGCATTGCCATCCTCAAGCCTGGAGAAGCTGGTGGGAGCTCCAAAGCCAGGGGGGGGGGGCTTGGCACGGCCTGGCTCCACCTCCTGTGGCTTGCGCTCTACCAGCAGCTTCTCCAGGCTTGAGGATGGCAGTGCCAAGCCAGCCTTGTGCTAGCCATGTCACCACTGAAGACGCTTTCCCTGTTGCTCCAAGGCAAGTTCTTCTGTTTTGTTTATTTTGTTTACTCATCCTCTATCTATGTTACCACTGGCTTGGCACTGCCATCCTTAAGCCTGGAGAAGCTGGTGGGAGCTCCAAAGCCAGAGGGGAGGGGGCGGGGCTTGGCACGGCCTGGCTCCGCCCCGTGTCTTCCGCTCTACCGGCAGCTTCTCCAGGCTTGAGGATGGCAGTGCCAAGCCAGCCTTGTGCTAGCAATGTCACCACTGAAGACGCTTTCCCTGTTGCTCCAAGGTAGATCTTTCTGACTTGGTTTTATTATAAGTAGCTCGCAAGCTGAAAAAGTGTGGGCACCCCTGCTGTGGGGCACTGATAAATGGATGTATCCTTCATGTATACATGCATCACGATCCCTCTTTCTACAGACATACATTTTGACGGCCATACCCCCAATTAGACAAAGAGCATTGCATTCATGAACTCTGCGTGGATACATGAGACCACACTATTGGAATGACGCGCACCTGCGGTGGCACAGGGGTATCTCTCTACCAAAATAACCAGCGGAAATTAACTTGGCCTCGGTGCAGCCGACACCAGTCCCAATCAGACCTCTGGCAGGAGAATATTCCAGAGCTGAGGCACCCCAGAAGAAAAGCCCCTGCTCTTCCCACCATGTATCACTCCCACTTCAGTTCTCAAGCAGGGATATTGTACGGGGAGAGGGGCTCCTTCCAATGTCCAGGCTGTCACATTCACACAAAGGCTGCATCTGTTCTACAACAAGCGTAGGCAAACTCCGGCCCTCCCGCCAGGTGTTTTGGACTTCAATTCCCAGAATTCCTAACAGGTGCAGGTAGGAATTGTGGACGGCTGAAGTGAGGTGATGCCTGGTGCAGACACACCTCAGAATCAAGCGGGTGGAAGAGCAGCCTTCCCTGGTTTGTGTCGTACCTGGCTACGGCCAAGATCCTCTCCTTCTGGGCCAGTCGCTCCTTCTCGGGGTCTTGGCTTCCTCCGCCGCCTTCGGGCCTTTCGGGGCCGAAGACCCTGGAGAAGAGAACCCTGCACGGTGGGGCGTCGTCCCCGGAACGGCCGCAGGAGCGCAAGGTGTGGACGATGAAGGCGCGGACCATGGCGGCCGAGGAGGCTGCTGCGCGGGAGAGAGAGAGAGAGAGATGGGGGACGTGAGGACCACAGAGCCCCTGGGAAGGGGTCCCCGAAGGACATCGTTCGGTCCACCCCACCTCCGCCACACAGTGAAACACAACCCAATCCCTTTCGACAGGTGACCCTCCGGCCTCTGCGAAGAAGAAACCGGGAGAAGGAGACACGCCGATGGACTTCCTCTGCCGCAAGAGGGGCCACCGCCGAGAAGGCCAGCCCCATCGTCTCTCCTGCGGGGGAGGCAGGACCAAGAGCAGGGCCTCCCCGGAAGATCTTGAGTTCCTGGACAGACAGCTCGTGGGACAGGGAGGCCTGGGCAAACTTGGGCCCTCCCTCCAGGTGTTTTGGACTCCAACTCCCACAATTGCTCACAGCCTCAGGCCCTTTCCTTTTGCCCCTCAGCCGCTTAAGACATGTGAGGAATTGTGGGAGTTGGGAGTCCAAAACACCTGTGAGGAATTGTGGGAGTTGGGAGTCCAAAACACCTGTGAGGAATTGTGGGAGTTGGAGTCCAAAACACCTGTGAGGAATTGTGGGAGTTGGAGTCCAAAACACCTGTGAGGAATTGTGGGAGTTGGGAGTGCAAAACACCTGTGAGGAATTGTGGGAGTTGGAGTCCAAAACACCTGTGAGGAATTGTGGGAGTTGGAGTCCAAAACACCTGTGAGGAATTGTGGGAGTTGGAGTCCAAAACACCTGTGAGGAATTGTGGGAATTGGGAGTCCAAAACACCTGTGAGGAATTGTGGGAGTTGGAGTCCAAAACACCTGTGAGGAATTGTGGGAGTTGGGAGTCCAAAACACCTGTGAGGAATTGTGGGAATTGGGAGTCCAAAACACCTGTGAGGAATTGTGGGAGTTGGGAGTCCAAAACACCTGTGAGGAATTGTGGGAGTTGGGAGTCCAAAACACCTGTGAGGGCAAAATTGCGGCAGTTAAGATGATGGTCCTCCCCAGGATGAACTTCCTTTTCGCAACACTGCCAATAATTAAAAAAGACTCGCAATTCAATATTTGGATGAGGGATATATCTAAATTTATCTGGAACGGGAAAAAACCTAGAGTACGAATGAAACTACTTCAATCAGGGAAAAAAAGAGGGGGGTTGGGAGTACCAGACTTAAAAAGATACTTTGAGGCTAACTGTC
This sequence comes from Anolis apletophallus, assembly GCA_030556195.1. Taxonomy (NCBI): domain Eukaryota; kingdom Metazoa; phylum Chordata; class Lepidosauria; order Squamata; family Anolidae; genus Anolis; species Anolis apletophallus. The sequence goes on from JARBWK010000726.1 coordinate 6,212, forward strand.
TGGCATGGGTCACGACCTGGATAAAATTAGATGACAATAGATTAACAAATTTAGAAGGGTATGACCTGAAGTTTGGCATTCACGGCTATTTAGGATATAATAAAATAATTAAAGACCAAAAATTCAAAAATCATTACATTAGAGATCCATTAATTAGAATTTGGAATAAACACTACAATAAAATATATTCAAAAACCCCCACATGGCTGTCACCGATCGAGGCCTTTCGCCTAAGACAATTGCAAGATACAAAATGGTACACATACAAAGAGCTGATATATTGGAACGGGCAAAATTTTATGATAAAAAGTAAAGAACAATTAGCCCGGGAGGGCAGGGATATAAGTTGGTTTACATACTACCAAATCACCGAGAAATTTAAACTGGATAGACTAAAAGGCTTTGAAAGCGAGCAACATGAGTGGGAGGGGGTTCTTCTTGGGCCCGACAAAAACTTGGTCGGAAAGATATATGATTTATTATCGACAAGCGACCCTAAATTAGATGACCATGTTAAAAAATGGTCTCGGAACATAGGTGTAAAAATAAAATGGAGTACGTGGCTGTCGATCTGGGGAAAAAATACCAACTCTTCAGTAAGCTATAAATACAAAGAGAACTGATCAAGGTCTTATATAGATGGTATTTGACCCCAGATAGACTGGCCAAAATGTACCATAATATCAAACCAAACTGTTGGAATTGCGACGCCCAGTGCGGAAGTTTCTTCCACCTATGGTGGCTATGCCCTAAGGCCAAAAAATTTTGGAACTACATTCACAATGAAATTAAGAAAATTCTCCCAAAAAAGATAGCGAAAAAACCAGAGACGTTCCTTCTGGGGATGACGGACCCAACATGGAGTGCCAATGAAAAGACTATCTTTCTGGCTATAACTACATCAGCCAAAATAATATATGCCAGATACTGGAAATCAACTAATGAGCCCAGGAAGGAGGAATGGCTATACAAACTAATCGAAATGGCCCAGATGGAATGGCTGACCCAAGAGATTAGAAGTATGGATGGGATAGAGGTTAACAAGACAGACTGGTCTCCAGTCCAAAGCTACTTTGAGAGGGAGCATGGGACTGCTCTTAGACTGAATTGGTAATTAAGATTTAAAACAAGAATATAAGGAGCCCCAGACATACAATGGGGCCGAGCGAGAACGATTTTTAGGAATATAAGAAAGAGGAAAGACGGGATGACCGGACCCGGACGATTCACTACAAAGGAAACCCCTGGTTGGGTGTCACAAAAACTGATAGACACTTATGTAGATATATTTTTTGTATATTTATATGCAGGCACGAGATAACTTCATGAGAATGCAGAAGACGAAGATGTGTAATGTCTCCACAAGTTGCAAAGTGAAAACAGATAGATTCTTTCTTTTATCCCCCCTCCCCTATGTATTGTCAAGCTTTTCACAACCTTTCCCTTCCCCCATTTTCCCCACACTCCCCAGATGTCGCTTTTCCCACCCCCACTTTTCCCTTTCTAGACCCCATGTGGGTCTGCTGTATGTCATTTGTCTTTTTAATATTGAAACTTCAAATAAAGCATATTTTAAAAAAAAAAACAAAACACCTGTGAGGAATTGTGGGAGTTGTAGTCCAAAACACCTGTGAGGAATTGTGGGAGTTGTAGTCCAAAACACCTGTGAGGAATTGTGGGAGTTGGGAGTCCAAAACACCTGTGAGGAATTGTGGGAGTTGGAGTCCAAAACACCTGTGAGGTCCAAAACATTGTGGGGGAGTTGGGAGTCCAAAACACCTGAGTTGGAGGAATTGTGGGAGTTGGAGTCCAAAACACCTGTGAGGAACCTGTGGGAGTTGGGAGTCCAAAACACCTGTGAGGAATTGTGGGAGTTGGAGTCCAAAACACCTGTGAGGATTTGTGGGAGTTGGAGTCCAAAACACCTGTGAGGAATTGTGGGAGTTGGAGTCCAAAACACCTGTGAGTTGGGGTCCAAAACATTGTGGGAGTTGGGAGTCCAAAACACCTGTGAGGAATTGTGGGAGTTGGAGTCCAAAACACCTGTGAGGAATTGTGGGAGTTGGGAGTCCAAAACACCTGTGAGGAATTGTGGGAGTTGGAGTCCAAAACACCTGTGAGGAATTGTGGGAGTTGGAGTCCAAAACACCTGTGAGGAATTGTGGGAGTTGTAGTCCAAAACACCTGTGAGGAATTGTGGGAGTTGGGAGTGCAAAACACCCAAAACACCTGTGAGGAATTGTGGGAGTTGGGAGTCCAAAACACCTGTGAGGAATTGTGGGAGTTGGAGTCCAAAACACCTGTGAGGAATTGTGGGAGTTGGAGTCCAAAACACCTGTGAGGAATTGTGGGAGTTGGGAGTCCAAAACACCTGTGAGGAATTGTGGGAGTTGGGAGTCCAAAACACCTGTGAGGTGTGGGAATCCAAAACACCTGTGGGAGTGTGGGAGTCCAAAACACCTGTGAGGAATTGTGGGAGTTGGGAGTCCAAAACACCAAAACACCTGTGACCTGTGGGATTGTGGGAGTTGGGAGTCCAAATTGTGGGAGTTGGGAGTCCAAAACACCTGTGACAAAACACCTGTGAGGAATTGTGGGAGTTGGAGTCCAAAACACCTGTGAGGAATTGTGGGAGTTGGGAGTCCAAAACACCTGTGAGGAATTGTGGGAGTTGGAGTCCAAAACACCTGTGAGGAATTGTGGGAGTTGGGAGTCCAAAACACCTGTGAGAAAAGTCCAAAACACCTGTGAGGAATTGTGGGAGTTGGGAGTCCAAAACACCTGTGAGGACTTGTGGTAGTGGGAGTCCAAAACACCGGTGAGGAAATGTGGGAGTTGGAGTCCAAAAACACCTGTTGGGAGTCCAAAACACCTGTGGGAGTGGGGGAGTCCAAAACACCTGTGAGGAATTGTGGGAGTTGGGTCCAAAACACCTGTGAGGAATTGTGGGAGTTGGAGTCCAAAACACCTGTGAGGAATTGTGGGAGTTGGAGTCCAAAACACCTGTGAGGAATTGTGGGAGTTGGGAGTCCAAAACACCTGTGAGGAATTGTGGGAGTTGGAGTCCAAAACACCTGTGAGGAATTGTGGGAGTTGGAGTCCAAAACACCTGTGAGGAATTGTGGGAGTTGGGAGTCCAAAACACCTGTGAGGTGGGAGTTGGGAGTCCAAAACACCTGTGAGGAATTGTGGGAGTTGGGAGTCCAAAACACCTGTGAGGAAGTTGGAGTCCAAAACACCTGTGAGTGGGAGTCCAAAACACCTGTGAGGTGTGGGAGTTGGAGTCCAAAACACCTGTGAGGAATGGGTTGGAGTCCAAAACACCTGTGAGGAATTGTGGGAGTTGGGAGTCCAAAACACCTGTGAGGAATTGTGGGAGTTGGGAGTCCAAAACAACTGAGGAATTGTGGGAGTTGAGTTGGGAGTTGTGGGAGTTGGGAGTCCAAAACACCTGGAGTTGGGAGTCCAAAACACCTGGAGTTGGGAGTCCAAATCACCTGGAGTTGGGAGTCCAAAACACCTGGAGTTGGGAGTCCAAAACACCTGGAGTTGGGAGTCCAAAACACCTGTGAGGTGTGGGAGTTGGAGTCCAAAACACCTGTGAGGAATTGTGGGAGTTGGGAGTCCAAAACAACTGTGTCCAAAACACCTGTGAATTGTGGGAGTTGGGAGTCCAAAACACCTGGAGTTGGGAGTCCAAATCACCTGGAGTTGGGAGTCCAAATCACCTGTGAGGAATAGTGGAGTTGGGAGTCCAAAACACCTGGAGTTGGGAGTCCAAAACACCTGGAGTTGGGAGTCCAAAACACCTGGAGTTGGGAGTCCAAATCACCTGGAGTTGGGAGTCCAAAACACCTGGAGTGTGGGAGTTCCAAAACAATTGTGGAGTTGGGAGTCCAAAACACCTGTGAGGGTGTGGGAGTTGGGAGTCCAAAACACCTGTGAGTTGGGGGAGTCCAAAACACCTGTGAGGAATTGGGAGGGAGTTGGGAGTCCAAAACACCTGTGAGGAATTGTGGGAGTTGTGGGAGTCCAAAACACCTGTGAGGAATTGTGGGAGTTGGAGTCCAAAACACCTGTGAGGAATTGTGGGAGTTGGAGTCCAAAACACCAAAACACCTGTTGGGAGGTCCAAAAATTGTGGGAGTTGGGAGTCCAAAACACCTGTGAGGAATTGGGAGTTGGGAGTCCAAAACACCTGTGGAATTGTGGGAGTTCCAAAACACCTGTGAGGAATTGTGGGAGTCCAAAACACCTGTGAGGAATTGTGGGAGTTGGGAGTCCAAAACACCTGTGAGGAATTGTGGGAGTTGGGAGTCCAAAACACCTGTGAGGAATTGTGGGAGTTGGGAGTCCAAAACACCTGTGAGGAATTGTGGGAGTTGGGAGTCCAAATTGTGGGATTGTGGGTTGGGAGTGGGAGTCCAAAACACCTGGAGTTGGGAGTCCAAAACACCTGGAGTTGGGAGTCCAAAACACCTGGAGTTGGGAGTCCAAATCACCTGGAGTTGGGAGTCCAAAACACCTGGAGTTGGGAGTCCAAAACACCTGTGAGGAATTGGGAGTTGGAGTCCAAAACACCTGTGAGGAATTGTGGGAGTTGGGAGTCCAAAACACCTGTGAGTCCAAAAATTGTGGGAGTTGGGAGTCCAAAACACCTGGAGTTGGGAGTCCAAAACACCTGTTGGGAGTCCAAAACACCAGGAGTTGGGAGTCCAAAACACCTGTGAGGAATTGTGGGAGTTGGAGTCCAAAACACCTGTGAGGAATTGTGGGAGTTGGGAGTCCAAAACACCTGTGAGGAATTGTGGGAGTTGGGAGTCCAAAACACCTGTGAGGAATTGTGGGAGTTGGAGTCCAAAACACCTGGAGGGTGGACGCCGGCAGGACAGTGGGCGTGCTCAGGCCTGACTTCAAACGGCGTCCTGGGATTGGGCAGTGAGATCCAAGGGGCGGTGTCAATCAGGAGGCGGGGGGAGGGATTGGATGCTCGAGTCGAGCGTTGATTGGCTGGAGCTTTGTTTTGGTTTCCTTTTCCCCGGAACCGGCGTTGGCGGGACGGAGGTGGGCGTGACCAGGTGCAAACTCCGGTAGGTAGGCCTTCTATCGTGCTGTGAGGCATGCTGGGAGTTGGAGTCCAGAAGGCCCTGAGGGAAGGCCCAAGCTAGGCCCAATCCTGGTCTCAGAAAGGAAGGGGCCTGAGGCAGTGAGGAATGCTGGGAGTTGGAGTCCAGAACACCCTGAGGGAAGGCCCAGGTGAGGCCCGAGCCTGGTCTAGATGTCAGCACACCCGTTCTGTGTTCGAAGCCCCAGCGGTTTGGGTCTTTCCTGGATTGCTAGTCATAACAACAACATCAGCAAAAGCACCCCAGGCGGGCCTTTCCTTGCCCAGAATCTCCCAGAACCCGGGGGAGTGGGCCCAGGTGTTTCTGTGGGTTGTGGGAGTCCTGTGTGCCACGTTTGGTTCAATTCCCTCCCTGGTGGAGTTTATTTATTTATTATTATGTATTTCCACCACTTCTACCCCGCTTCTTCTTCTCAACCCCCGAGGGAGGGAGGGGGGACTCAGAGCGGCCTCACAACGGCAACGATTCGATGCCCAAAACACAGTAAACATATAATAGAACCCACAACAGTCAAAAATTTAAAATACATTAAAATATAATTAGCATTAAAATATCAAATACATCCACATAGGTTAAAAAGAGTATTCCATCCATAACAGAAGCCTTAGGTGCATTCCACAGACGGGGAGCCACCACCGACAAGGCCCTCTCCCTCGTCCCCACCAGCCGCGTTTGAGATGTTGGCGGGAGTGAGAGCAAGGCCTTCCCGGTTGACCTTGGATTACGAGGTGGGACGTAGGGCCTGATGTGCTCGGACAAGTAAGCTGGGCCAGAACCGTATAGAGCTTTAAAGGTCAAGACCAGCGCTTTGAATTGAGCTTGGAAGTGGACAGGCAGCCAGTGGAGCTGACACAACAGGGGGATGGTATGCTCCCTGTATGTAGCTCCCGTTAGTAGTCTGGCTGCTGCCCGTTGGACTAATTGCAATTTCCGAACTGTCTTCAAAGGCAGCCCCACGTAGAGTGCGTTGCAGTAATGTATTCGGATGTGACCAGAGCGTGACAACCGTAGCCAGATCAGACTTCCCGAGGTACAGGCGCCGCTGGCGCACGAGTCTTAACTGTGCAAATGCTCCCCTGGCCACCACCGAGACCTGGGGTTCCATGCTCAGCGATGAGTCCAGGATCACTCCCAGACTGCAAACCTGTGTCTTCAGGGGAGTGCAACCCTGTCCAACACAGGCTGTGACCCTGTGCCCTGTTCGGCCTTTCAACTGACCAGGAGGACCTCTGTCTTGTCTGGATTCAGTTTCAATTTGCTAGCCCTCATTCAGTCTGACACAGCAGCCAAGCACCGGTTCAAGGTCTGGTGTTCAGAATGCTCTTTGGTTGTAAGTGAACTACAAATCCCAGCAACTACGGTCCCCTCCAATTACCGCCCAGTTTCGAATCTTTCGTTTCTGGGCAAAGTAATTGAGAGGGCTGCAATGAAGCAGTTGCAGTCCTTCCTAGAGGACACTACTTGGTTAGACCCCTTCCAGTCCGGCTTCCGTTCGGGGCATGGGACGGAGACGGTCCTAGTCTCCATCACAGACAAGTTGCGGTGCCAGCTTGATCAGGGCGGATCGGCGCTGCTCGTGTTATTGGACCTCACGGCAGCGTTCGATTACGGATACTGTCGATTACGATCTTTTGACCCACCGCCTTGCCGGGGTGAGGGGGACGGCCTTGAGCTGGCTGTCCTTCCTCCGGAACCGCTCGCAGCGAGTGAGGAGGGGCGGGGATGTCTCCGGGGGTTCCCCACTTTGCTGTCCGCAGCTTTGGGCTGGTGTGCCATCAGTACGCTGATGACACCCAGCTCGTTCTGGGGATGGAGGGCAGGCCCGGAACCGTACCCGATAATTTTCATCTGTGCCTCGAAGCTGTTACTGGATGGCTGCAAGCCAGTAGGTTGAAGGTGAATCCAGCTAAGACGGAGATCCTGTGGTTGGGTTGTCCGGGCGGGGTGGAGATCCAGCTTCCTCCCCTGGATGGCGTGACATGTCCGCCGTCTGTAGTCAAAAGTCTTGGCGTCACCTTGGACCCTCGACTGACGATGGAGACGCAAATCTCCACCGTCAGTCGAGTTGCTTTCTTCCACCTCCGTCAGGCGAGGAAGCTGGCTCCCTACGTCTCCCGCCATGACCTAGCCACAGTGGTCCAAGTCACGGTCATCTCGAGACTGGACTACTGTAATGCTCTTTACGTTGGCCTTCCTCTGTCGGTGATCCGGAAATTGAAGCTGGTCCAGAATGCAGCAGCTAGACTCCTGGCTGGCACTCCGGCGACCACCCATATAACACCTGTTCTGCAGGAGCTGCACTGGTTACCAGTGAAACACCGGATCACCTTCAAAGTGTTGGTTCTGACCTTTAAGGCCATAAACGGTCTGGGGCCAGCGTACCTTAGGGACCGCCTTATCCCATACTGTCCCGCTAGGTCACTACGCTCTGAGGTAGGTCAACTATTGGAAGTGCCCGGCGTCAAGATGTATCACCTGACGGCCACAAGGCGGAGGGCCTTTTCAATAATCGCCCCGATACTGTGGAACGCTCTGCCTTACGGACTTAGTCACGTTCCGGAAGGCGTGCAAAACCCTCCTGTTCCGGCAGGCCTTTGGGTACTGATGACAAGATGGGTAGGCACTTGCCTTCCGCACTGTGCACATTATACTGATGTTTTACTGTTTTATTGTATTGAATGTTGTGATGTTTTATGGTGTTTTATCTTGTTTTAACTTTGAATTTGGTGTAAGTCACCCCGAGCCTTCCGGGAGTGGCGACTCACAAGTTTAAATAATAAATAAATAAATAAACTACAACTCCCACATTACAAAATCCCCGCCCCCAACCAGTATTAACATTTGGGCGCGTCTTGGGTATTTGTGCCAAATTTGGGCCACTGAGTTATGACGATTCATAACAGCAGCAAAATGACAGTAATGAAACAGCAACGTAAATGATCTTATGGTTGGGGGTCACCTCAGCACGAGGAACTGTATTAATAAGGGGCCACGGCATCAGGAAGGTTGCAAAACACTGGTTTTGTGTAAAGTCACTTTCAGGCTATTTATTTATTATTCGGTTTTTTATACCTCTCCTCATTGCAGGCTCGGGGCGGTTCACACAGCAATCAGATTAAACAACCAGATTGGACATATATAAAACAACAGTGTACATAATTTTTTTTAAAAAAAATTACATAAAATTCATATAAAACAATAGTCAGACAGGCAACTTAGCTATCCGGGTTTCAATTAAAGGCAAGCCTAAAAGGAGTGGTCTTGCATGCCCTCCGGAACAGAGCGAGCTCTGTAATCGCACAAACATCGTCCAAAAGTGTGTTCCATAATGCCGGGGCCGCTGCTGAAAAAGCTCGTTGCCTTGTTGTGGAGAGGTGACAGGAGCGGACTGATGGTACAGTTAGCAGGTTTTGCTCCTCTGAGCGTAGTGATCTCGGGGGAACATACGGGGTAAGGCGGTCCCTCAGGTACACTGGCCCTAGACCGTGCAAGGCCTTAAAGGTCAAAACCAGCACCTTGAAGACAATTCGGTACTCGATTGGAAGCCAGTGCAATTGCCGCAGAATGGGAGTAATGTGCTCTCTCACTGGTGCTCCCACCAGTAATCGAGCAGCCGCATTTTGCACTAGCTTGAGTTTCCGGATTGTTGACAAGGGAAGGCCAACGTAGAGGGCGTTACAGTAGTCTAGCCTCAAGATGACCATCGCTTGGATCACCGTAGCCAGGTCGTCCCTGGACAGGTAGGGTGCCAGTTGCCTAGCCTGTCATAGATGGAAGAATGTTTTGCTAACCATGGAGACCTGGGTCTCCATGGACAGCGATGGGTCCAGCTGAACCCCCAGGTTTTTTACCAAACGTGACAGGCTTAACTGCTCGCCATCCAGGGTAGGCAACCGGCACTCATCCAACCCAGGGCGACCGGGCCACAGAATTTCTGTCTTCGATGCATTCACCTTCAGCCGGCTGGAACGCAGCCAACCAGTCACGGCCTCAAGGCATCGCTGGAAACAATCAGGTACGGAGTCCGGCCTGCCGTCCATTCTCAGCACCAGTTGGGTGTCATCAGCGTACTGATAACACTCCAGATCAAAATCGCGGACCAGCTGGGCCAGCGGACGCATATAGATGTTGAGTAATAAAGGGGAGAGGATGGCTCCCTGGGGGACCCCACAGGTTAGCGGGAGTCTCCCAGAGACCTCCTCCCCCCTCTCCACACATTGTCCCCGGTTTTGGAGGAAGGAGGCCACCCATTTAAGGGCAGTCCCCCTAACTCCCGTCACGGCTAAACGGTGGGTCAATAATGCGTGATCTACCGTATCAAATGCTGCCGTGAGATCTAACAACACGAGCCGGGCTGATCTGCCATGGTCCAGCTGGCGGCGAAGTTGGTCTGTAATGGTGACAAGCACGGTCTCCATCCCATGCCCAATACGGAAGCCAGACTGGAAGGGATCGAGTCCAGCTGTGTCAACTAGGAACTGTTGCAGCTGATCTGCTACTGCCCTCTCAATTATCTTTCCTAGGAACAGCAAGTTGGAAACCGGTCGGTAATTGGAGGGAGCCGAGGGATCTAAATTCAGCTTCTTCAGTAGTGGTCTTACCATTGCCTCTTTCAAACCCCCTGGGAACACTCCTTGCTCAAGGGAGCTGTTGATAATCTTACCCAGGGGGTCTCGTAACCCCTCCCGGCAGGATCTAACAAGCCAGGAGGGGCACGGGTCAAGGGAGCAGGTAGTTGGTCTAGCTGCAACCAGTAACCTATCGACAGCTGCTGTGTCCAGCAGTTGGAAACGGGTGAAGGTGGGCCCACCGAGTCTCGAGTTCGCTCATATGAGGCGGATATGAAACAGATCTCTCTCCCCCCCACACACACACACAGAGTCAGGAAGTGCTTCCTCATGTTCCGACCGAATCTCCTTCCTGTCGTGTGCAGCCATTGTGCCCTAGTCTCCAGGGCAGCCAAAAGGAAGCCTCCTCCTGCCGAGGACTTCCCTGGCTTCACATATTTATTTATTTGGATTTGTCCGTTGCCACTCCCATCCGGCTCGGGGTAACTTCCACACAGTAAAAAACACAGTAAAAACACAGTTAAAAGCATATGCAAATACATGAAAATCATACAAGCAATACAAGCAACCCGACAACGTATGGCAGTTTTAAGGGCCGAACGCCTGTTCAAACAATAAGGTCTTGCAGGCCTTCCGGAAAGTCAGCAAGCGAGTCAGGGCACGAACTTCTGGAGGGAGCGCGTTCCAAAGTGTTGGAGCGATGACACGGAAAGCCCTCCTCCGCGTTGAAGTCAAGTGATAGGTTTTACAACTTGGGATTACGAGAAGGTTGTGTGACTCTGAACGCAGTGGTCTGGTGGCCCTCATCCTGGCTCCTCTCAGCCTCCTCTTCAGCAGGCTACACATGCCCAGCTCTTGAAGCCGCTCCTCATAGGGCTTGTTCTCCTTCAATGAGAACTTGCAGGATTCTGCGTTCAGAGCAAGGCTGCGCCCACACTCCAGAATTTTAGCAGTCTGGTACCGCTTTATGACTGCCTAAGAACATAAGAACATAAGAAGAGCCATGCTGAATCGGGCCTCAGCCCATCTAGTCCAGCATTCTGTGTCACACAGTGGCCCACTAGTTGTACACAGGGATCTCTAGCAGAAAGGAGGGCAAAACCCTCACCTGCTCCCGACCCCCCACAACCAGTACCCGGGGAAAATCCTGCCTGCCTCAATCAACACAGAGGCGGCACTTGGATGTCAATTTCAGTAGCTACTGATTCCCTTGGTATCCATGAATCTGTCTAATCCTGCCTTGAAGCTGTCCAGGCTGACAGCTGCCTGTACCATGGCCTTCAGGCAGAGCAGTTAAAGTGGGGCCAAAGTGTGTTAATTCTGCAGTGTGGAGGCGCCTGCTGCTGCTTCGTATAATTTCCCTTCACCTGGACAGTTTGGAGCCTTTTTCTTGGATGGACATCAGAGGGTGCCAGAGGTTAAGAATTGGCTGCGGACGGCTGTGGCGGAGGAGAGACCATACAGACCGCCCGAGACATCCTCTTGGAAGAGAAGGAAGGAAGGAAGGAAGGAAGGAAGGAAGGAAGGAAGGAAGGAAGGAGGGCACAAGGCCTGGCGGAATGAGGCTGAGAAAGGTTATGACCTCAAAGAAGAGACACAGACAAACGCATTAGAGTCTAACATCATTACGATTGGGTTGAAAAGCAAGGGAGAAACGGAGCAATAACATACATACCCAGCACCCGCGTGTCATCAAAAACCACTCAAATCCCCCCCAAAAGAAGACATTGTGTCTGTTAGGAAGTCACTGGTCCTAATGGAGCAGCACCTCTTCTCACTCTCTGTGGTTCTCGTGAGCATTCCTCTTGCTTGTCTGGTCAAAGGATTTCCTGGTTGGAATCCCTGGGGCTGTCATGTGGTTTCTGGGCTCTTGAGCCAATGTGTTCTAGCAGCGTTTTCTCCTGACGTTTTGGCCCCGATGGTGCAATGGGTTAAACCCTTGTGCCGACTGAACTGTTGGCTGAAAGATTAGCGGTTCCGGGAGCTGGGTGAGCACCCGCCTGTCAGCTCCAGCTTCTGATGCGGGTGTCCAGCCTTAGCCACAAGTGGAAGTCAATAAAAAGGCTTTACTCCAGCCAAAATAGAGATAATACAATAAGCCATGCACGGTCTTCAGGCATACGTAAAACAGAAGTCAACATCAGACATAAATCAAAGTATTTGATAAACAGGCCTACAAGTTGCAAAAACAAACGCCCATAGCCAGGAGCCTTCAGCAAGACCCAACACTGGAACGGAGTGACGGTGCTTGGAACAGGAACTCCCCTGAAGTAGTAGGTCACTTGCCCTCAGCACTGGGCTCCGGACTTCCCAGCACACGGCTGTTGCTGGGGCAAGGCAGGATTGCTCGTGTTTTCTGTTCTAGCCTAGCCGATCTCCTTCTGGCTCCTTCCTTCCTTCCTTCAACGTTCCTGAAACGTGGGGATTTCTGACATGCCTGCCACCTCTCCTCCTCCTCTTCCTCCTTCCTCGCCACTTAGCCCCAAATCCCCAAGTGCTGCTCTTTCGCCCACCTGTCCTCCTTCTCCCTCAGAGTCGGAAGAGCAGTCCACGGCAGCCGGGACAGGAGGGAATCCTCCCACGGGATGGGGATAATAATAATAATAGTAATAACAATAGTCTTTCTTTATAACCTGCCACCATCTCCCCAAAGGGGACTCGGGGCGACTCACATGAGGCCAGGCCCAAAACAATACAACGTGATTAAACACAGAACAACAAAATCACATCAAATCAATATGAAATAAGAAATAAAGGATATAAAATAACATAACGAAATGGAACACAGAGGGCCGGGGGGCAGGTGCGCGAGGCGAAAGGTCAAAGGGTTAAAACCCTGGGCGAGGTAGGGACAAAGTGCACTGATAAGAAAGGAGCCCAAAGGGAGGACATAAGAACATAAGAACATAAGAAGAGCCATGCTGAATCGGGCCTCAGCCCATCTAGTCCAGCATTCTGTGTCACACAGTGGCCCACTAGTTGTACACAGGGATCTCTAGCAGAAAGGAGGGCAAAACCCTCACCTGCTCCCGACCCCCCACAACCAGTACCCGGGGAAAATCCTGCCTGCCTCCATCAACACAGAGGTGGCACTTGGATGTCCATTTCAGTAGCTACTGATTCCCTTGGTATCCATGAATCTGTCTAATCCTGCCTTGAAGCTGTCCAGGCTGACAGCTGCCTGTACCATGGCCTGTCACAACCTCCTCTGGAAGTGAGTCGCAGGAGTCGCAGGATTTGGCTTTTATAGGGATGGGCAACTCTTAGGCGGAAACAACCAGAGGGGTTGAGTGGCCACCCTCCGAAGGTGCATCGGAAGAGCCAAGTTTCTAAATCTTTCTTGAAATCAGCTAGGGTAGGGGCTTGCCTGGTCTCCCTAGGTAACGAATTCCAAAAGCGGGGGGCCACAGCGGAGAAGGCCCTTTCCCTCGTTCCCAATCTACCGTATATTCCGGGGTACAAGATGACTTTCGAAACCCAAAAAATAATTTCCAAAATGGGGAGTCGTCTTATACACCGGATATCGCGGGGTCCCTTTGGTCTCTGCTTCAGCTGCTGTGGAAGCCGAAACCTGCCCCAGCCGGTGGGCAGCTGCCTGCCTCCGTCACCGTCCCAAGGGGCGCAGCCTGAGGAGGAGGGAGGGAGGGGGCGAGGAGGAGGAGGAGCGTGAGGCCGCGCTACCTTAAAGAACGGCCGGGGGATGGTGGCCTGCTGGGAGAAGCTGCTGGAAGTGCTGAAGCCATGGCAGGGGCGGAGCCAGGCTGTGCCATGCCCCACCCCTCCCCCGCTTCAGCTCTCCCACAGCTTCTCCAGCCTCGAGGGGGCAGTTCCAAGCCAGCGGTGGCAGAGCCAGCACAATGCAATGCTGCCTTGGCACTGCCCCCTCAAGGCTGGAGAAGCTCTGGGAGAGCTGAAGCCAGGGAAAGGGGGCGGAGCCAGGTCGTACCAGCCCCCCCCCCCCAGCTTCAGCTCCCCACAGCTTCTCCCAGCCGGCCACCATCCCCAGCTGTTCTTTAAGGTAAAGCGGCCTCATGCTCCTCCTCCTCGCCCCCTCCCTCCCTCCTCCTCTTCAGCCTTGCTCAGGGATGGCAAGGGAGGCGGGGTGGGGAGGAAGCAGCCGAGGGGGACATTTCGTTTGGTGTGCATTGGAAGAGGGGTGCTCTTATACGGCGAGTATATCCCAAAATCTGTATTTTAACTGGGAGGTCATCTTATACACCGAAATATATGGTAGTTACCAATCTAGAGGTAACTAAGGCGTGGACCACCATGGTCAAGTCAGGCTTCACGAGGTATGGTCGCAGCTGGTGCACGAGTTTTATGCAAAGGCCCTCCCGGCAACACCTGCGCATCAAGCATCAGCGCTGAGTCCAGGAGGACCCCCAAGCTGCAGGCCTGCGCCTTCAGGGGGAGTGCAACCCCATCCAGCACAGGTTGCCACCCAATACCCTGTTCAGACGGGCGACTGACCTGGAGGGCCTCTGTCTTGTCAAGCTTGATCTTCAGCTTGTTTGCCCTCGTCCAGATCGACACAGCAGCCAGGCACTGGTCCAGCACCCGAGGGGCTTCCTTGGATTCAGGTGGGAAAGAGTAGTGGAGTTGGGCGTCATCCGCATAGAGATGGCACCCAACTCCAAACTTGGGATGACCTCTCCCAGGGGTTTCATACAGACTTTGGAAAGCATGGGGGACAGAATGGAACCTTGCGGGGCCCCACAGGTCAATGGCCAGGGGTCCGAACAGGTGTCCCCCAACTTTTCAATCTGGGAACGACCCTCCAGAAAGGACTGAAGCCACAGTAAAACCATGCCACCAAGTCCCATCCCGGAGAGTCGACCCAGAAGGATACCATGATCGATGGTATCATAAGCCGCTGAGATATCCAAGAGAACCATCAGGGTCACACTCCCCCTGTCCAGTTCCCTGCGGAGGTCATCACCCAAGGCGACCAAAGCCGTCTCGGTACTGTGCCCAGGCCTGAAGTCAGACTGCGACCGATCTATAAAATTGGTGTCATCGAGGAACCCCTGGAGCCGTGAGACCACCACCGGTCCAGAACCTTGCCCAAACAAGGGAGGTTGGAAATTGGTCTGTAATTCCAGCAACCCATCCTTGGCCAGTTTAACTAGCCAGGAAGGGCAAGGGTCCAGAGCACAAGTGGTCGCCCTCACAGCCCCAAGGATCCCATTCATGTCTGGGCAACGTCCCCTGGGAAACATCCCTGCAGATGGCCAATTCTCTCACACCAGAAGTGATTTGCAGTTTCTCAAGTTGCTCCTGACACGGAAAAAAAACCAAACCCACGCAACATGCCATTCCCAATTACACCACATAACAGTTTCTGATCCTGGGTGAAAAATGTCCTCTCCTAATTGGTTGCATCATAAAAACATGGAAAAGGTTGACTAAACTACGAAAACTTTGTTGGGGAGGTGGTGGAACGGCCACGTCTCGCAGCACATTTTGCTCTAGTTTTGCAATGACTCTCTCAAAGAGTCTCGGCCCATCCAACCTAGTTTGCGGCAGCCACAAAAAGGAAGTTTCTGCAGCATAACAACCACTTCCAAAACAAGGACTGCACAATTAAACAGGAAATAACACTTTCAAACCAGGAACAGATTTTTTGTGTCCAGATTTTGTTACATAGTGTTATGGGCATTTTAGTTAGCTAGGCCATGGCCAGAGAGTGCTGTGCATTCGCCTCTCCCTCCTTTGGCCAGTGTACTGACCCGCGACTCCCGGCTTCCCTTTGCAGGCCTTGGAGTCGGCCTCTGCAGGGAGCGGAGTGCCTCTGCCTTAACTGGAAAGGTGGCCAAAGGGGTGGTTCCTCCTCTGAGACACTGAATTCCACAGGGAGCTTCCCATCTGCTGCCTGTCTGCCTGGGAGACGGGCTTTTTGACCCCAAACACCCCCCATCCCCTCCTTGCTCATGTTCCCGCGGAACTTCTTTTCTTGCCGCTTGATTCCAGGGCTGTGTTGTGTCTAAGGGCCCAATCACACGCATGTTATTGATGTGGGCAACCCTTCCTTTGAGCAGCTAGGTAGGTGCACTTTTCCATTTCCCATATTGAACGAAATAGCATTCATTTGACTTGCTGCACATCCGAGGGATGGCTCCTCCCAATCCGACCGACGTTCCCCTACATCGCAGCGTCTTGGCCTGTGGGCTGGGGCCCCAGAGAGCGGAGCAGCCCTCACTCTTTGTTGGGGGGCCCTCCCTCTGTCCTTTGTAGACCATTTGGGGGGCCCTTCTCTAGCCACCTTCCATCTTGTTTATATCCTTGAATTGCTTTACCCAGAACTGGGCACAGCATTATTATTATCATTATTATTAATATTCCAGGGGAGTAGGCCTGACCAAAGGTGCCAATGCTTCCCTTGGTCTAGGCCAGGGGTGCTCACACTTTTTCAGCATGCGAGCTACTTATAAAACAAACCAAGTCAAAAAGATCTACCTTCCGCGTGCACCTTCCCCGTGCACGCACCATCCATGGTAGCTTCCAGACGAGAGAGAAGCAGGGCGGAGCGCAAGGCTGGGCCTCCGGAGGCCCAGCCTTGCGCTCCGCCCTGCTTCTCTCTCGTCTGGAAGCGAAGGCTCCACGGTTGCTTCCAGACGAGAGAGGCAGGGCGAAGAGCGAGGCGGGGCCTCCGGAGGCCCAGCCTTGCGCTCTGCCCTGCCTCTCTCTCATCTGGAAGCAACCGGGGAGCCTCCGCTGCTGGTGAGAGAGAGGCAGGGCGGAGCGCCCTGCTATTCTCTCGTCCGGAAGCAACCGTGGATGGTGCACGGTGTGGAAGGTGCGTGCGCACGCAGGGCAGAAGCGCCCCATCCGGCTGCGATCGACTTCCTTTGGACCCATGATCGACTGGTGGATCGCGATCGACTTCGTGGGCAGCCCTGGTCTAGGCACTAGGCTCTAATTGAGGGAACTGAGAATTGCATTGGTTTTTTTAAGCTGCTGCTTGTGATCCACTAAGAATCCTAGCTCCCTTCCACGTGGGCTGTTTCCAAGCCAGGGGTCACCTTCCGACCTCTGTGCATGTCGTCTTTATTGCCAAAGTGGTGTGCCAGGCATCTCTCCTTGCTGAAGTTCATTTTGTCAGCCTTGGCCGGGCTTTAGCACAGCTGGTTAATCACCAGCAGCAAGAGATGTTACCAATTGAAAGGTTGGCAGTTCGAAGTCGGGGTGAGCACCTTCAGCCCAACTCAGTTTCCACCTAAGCAGTTTGAAAACAGCTGTGAGCTGTGAGTAATTAGGCACAGCTGAAGTGGGGAGGTATTTTACGGCATCATAAAGGAAATACCAGAAATGCTGGCAATCATAGGAGGGGGGGAAGCCTGTGATCAAGGCTCTTTGTCAATGAGGATGAAGCAACAATGCCCCCTTGTGACTAGAATTGAGCACAACCTCCAGGACGTCTGAAGTTGGGGGAAATGCGGACATAATTCCTTTATCTGTTGTGTGTCCTGTCTGTTTAATGACATTGAATGTCTGCAGTGTGTGTGTTCTGCAACCTGCCCTGAGAAGGGTGGCATATACAGGTCCTTCTCAAAAAATTAGCAGATAGTGCTAAAGTTCATTGTTTTCCATAATGTAATGATAAAAATTAAACTTTCATATATTGCACACCAACTGAAATATTTCAGGTCTTTTTTTGTTTTGTACTGATGATTTTGGCATACAGCTCCTGAAAACCCAAAAACACTGTCTCAAAAAATTAGCATATTTGGTCGGATGGAATATGCTAATTTTTTGAGATATGTATGCCAAAATCATCAGTATGAAAACAAAAAAAAGACCTGAAATATTTCAGTTGGTGTGCAATGAATCGAAAATATATGAAAGTTTAATTTTTATCATTACATTATGGAAAACAATGAACTTTAGCACTATATGCTAATTTTTTGAGAAGGACCTGTAAATGCTGTAAATACATAAACAGGCCCATCCGGTCTCTCATCTGTTCAGGCCGTTTTGGATCCTGATCCTGTTCCCTGGGGTCTTCACGCTCCCTCCCTCCCAATGTGGGGTCCTCTGCAAATGTGATCTGCATGCCTTCCGTTCCACCTTCCAAGGAAGCCATGGACCGAGGCCTGAATAGCCCTGAAAGGCCCAAGAGAAGGCCCCCCTGGCCCCCAATGAGGCGCTTCTCTCCAGGAGAGAGGAGGAATCACTGGGCAGAAGCTCCCTTCCCTTCGGGTTCCCCCCTTGTCCTGCTCAGTAGAAGGGAAGGGAAGGATCCTCTGGGAGTTTGGTAAACTGTCTGGGTGATTCCTGGCTAATTGTAAAGTCAGGAGTGCCTAAGCAGTACATAAGTTTTGAGTAAATCACAGGACAATGAGTGAGGCCTGGAAGCAATAAAGAATAGGCTGCAGTGAAGGGGATGCCATGCCGCAGGTGAATGCTTAAAGGGAATATCAATTAAGCCATACTCCCCAGTGGCAGAGGTGGTGGGCTTCCTTGGAGAGGAGAGTTTGGGGCTTCCCAGTGACGGTGCTTGAGAGAGGGCTTCTTCCCCGAGGAGAGATTTTGGTGTGATTCGGTGAAGTTGTTGCTCCAGAGCTAAAGAGAGAGAGAAAGAGAGTGCTGTTAGCAGAAGGAGGAGGAGGACTCTGTGCCTGTTGATGCAAAGGCTAGCAAAGGGCCACGCAGCAGCAGGTCCGTGGGCCCCTTCTGAGACAACCGTGTCATGCAGCAGCTTAAAAACCCAATAGGATTTTGGCCTGCATCCATAGGAGCTTGGTTCCTAGGTCCAAGGAAGTCCTGCTCGCACCCCATGCTCTCTCTCTTCTGTTCTGCCTTGGTCAGACCACTTGATCTGGAATCCCGCTGTGTCCAGTCCTGGGCCCCACAGTTGAAGGGAGAGGTGGACCCTAAGCCCAGAAGAAGGGGGCGATTCAAAGGATTCAGGGTCTGCAGAAGAGAAGGCCGAGAAGCGATGGAAACTGATTTCAACATGACGCTGAGACTGCAATGGTATGTTTTTAATTGTTAATTTGTTATTATATGGTTTGGGGTGGGGGGTTGCCTTGTTGCTTGTGTTGTATTGAGGGCAGAGACTGCCTGTGTAAACCGTCCCGAGTCGCCTTCGGGCTGAGAGGGGCGGTATAGAAACGTGACAAATAAATAAGGCGACAGGATGCGGCCCATGGATCAAGGTGTGAGGGAAGAGAGACAGGCTTCCTTTCTGCTGCCCAGGAGAGAGACGAGGGCGCAATGGAGCCATCGCTTCGAACTACAGGAAAGGAAGGAGATTCCACCTGAACATGAGGAAGAGCTTCCTCACTGTGAGCAGAGCTGTTCAGCAGTGGAACTCTCTGCCTGCCCCGGAGAGAGTGTGGTGGAGGCTCCTTGTCTGGAGGCTTTGAAGCAGAGGCTGGATGGCCATCTGTTGGGGGGGGCTTGGGATGTGATCTCCCTGATTCTTGGCAGAATGGGGTTGGACTGGATGACGGCCCACCAGATCGCGTCCAACTCTATGTGTCTATGATCCTGTCTCTGTGATTCTTTGCCGAATAGCCCTGGGCCCAGGACGGAACCCCCTTGGCCCTTCCCCTGCAGGAGGAACCGGCCTAGATGGTGAAGTCAAGTCAGTGGGGCCCGGCCCCTTCTCTGGAAGCCATGTGTTGAGATCCAGTCTCCCTCTTTCTCTCTGTGTGTGTGTGTCTGTGTCC
>JARBWK010000727.1:0-25561 GCA_030556195.1 Anolis apletophallus
AAAGCAACACTTTGATTGGAAATGGATTGGCAAGGCGATATATTTGAGGATACGGTTCTACTGTTCAGTTGACGGTTTATGTACTGTTTTAATTAAATGTGTATTTTATGTATTTTAATGGTTTAATGATCTTTGTACTTAACAGTTACTGTATTTAATTGTTTACATGGAATGGCATCGAATTGCTGCCAATGTAAGTCGTCCTGAGTCCCCCTTCGGGGGTAGAGAAGACTCAGGATATAAATATCGTAAATAAATAATAAATAAATGGCCATCTGTTGGGTGTGCTTTGATTGTGTTTGAAGGGGGTTTGACTAGATGGCCTCTGGAGCTTCTGCTATTATGATTATTATCATTCTCATTATTATTACAAAGGCTGGATGGCCTTCTGTTGGGAGTGCTTTCATTGTGTCTTTCCTGCATAGCAGAAGGGGGTTGGACTGGATGCCCTCTGGGGTTTCTGTTGTTTATTTATTTATTTATTTATTATTCACTTTTATATTCCGCTCCTCCCAGCAGGCTCGGGGCGGATCACATAAGAAATACATGTTTGGCATGTTGGAACATATCAACATGCGGCCCTACAATTTATAAAAACATAAAAACAAAAAACCACAATTAAAAACAATTTACATTGTCAAGACACTGGTTGAGAGGACCTATATCATGGTTTTTGGTCCAGTGTGCCTAGTTAAGGCCAGCCCGAAGAGGGCCGTCTTGCACGCCCTCGGGGCGGGCCCAATTCCGAGATGGTTCGGGTGCTGTCGGGAGGGCATTCCAGAGCACTGGTGCCGCTACAGAGAAAGACCTTTGTCTCGTCGTTGACAGGTGGCAGGAGCGGACTGATGGAATTAACAACAGATTTTGCTCATCTGAGCGCAGTGATCTCGGGGGAAAGTACGGGGTAAGGCGGTCCTTCAGGTACGCAGGCCCTAGGCCGTGCAAGGCCTTAAAGGTCAGAACCAACACCTTGAAGGCAATCCGGTACTCAATAGGAAGCCAGTGCAGTTGCCGGAGGATAGGTGTAATGTGCTCTCCGCCGGCACTCCTGCGAGCAAGCGAGCCGCGGCATTCTGCACTAGCTTGAGTTTCCGGATTGTCGATAAGGGAAGGCCAACGTAGAGGGCATTACAGTAGTCTAACCTCGAGATGACCGTCGCTTGGATTACCGTGGCCAGGTCATCCCTGGACAGGTAGGGTGTGTCGCCTAGCCTGTCGGAGGTGATAGAATGACGTCCTGCTGACCACAGAGACCTGGGCCTCCATGGTCAGCGAGGAGTCCAACACAACCCCCAAGCTCTTAACTGACAGCGACGGGTTAAGCCGCTCGCCGTCCAGGGTAGGCAACCGGCACCCACCCAGCCCAGGCCGACCGGGCCACAGGATCTCCGTCTTCGATGGATTCACCTTCAGCCGGCTGGCACGCAGCCAGCCAGTCACGGCTTCGAGGCATAGATGGAAACAATCGGGTACGGAGTCCGACTTGCCGTCCATTCTCAGCAGAAGCTGGGTGTCATCAGCGTACTGATGACACTCCAGACCAAAGTCACGGGCCAGCTGGGCCAGGGGGCGCATGTACACATTGAATAATAAGGGGGAGAGGATGGCCCCTGGGGGGACCCCACAGTCAAGTGGGAGTCCCCCGGAGACCTCCCCGCCCCCCTCCACACGTTGTCCCCGGTCCCGGAGGAAGGAGGCCACCCATTTAAGGGCAGTCCCCCCAACCCCAGAAGCGGCTAAACGGTGGGTCAATAATGCATGATCTACAGTATCAAACGCTGCTGTCAGATCTAACAAGACAAGCCGTGCTGATCCACCCTGGTCCAGCTGGCGGCGAAGTTGGTCTGTAATGGCGACAAGCACGGTCTCCATCCCATGTCCAATACGGAAGCCGGACTGGAAGGGATCAAGTCCAGCTGTGTCATCTAGGAACCGCTGCAGCTGATCCGCTGCTGCCCTCTCATTACTTTGCCTAGAAAAGGCAAGTTGGAAACAGGCCTGTAATTGGAGGGAGCCGAAGGATCTAGGTTCGGCTTTTTCAGCAGCGGTTTTACCATAGCCTCTTTTAATCCCCCTGGGAAGACTCCTTGCTCAAGGGAGCTATTTAAGATCGTGCCCAGGGGGCCACGTAGACCCTCCCGGCAAGATCTAACAAGCCAGGAGGGCACGGGTCGAGGGAGGCAAGTAGTTGGTCTAGCTGCAGTCAGTAACCTATCGACAGCTGCTCGTCCAGCGGTTGGAAGCGGGTGAAGGTGGGCCCACCGAGTGGCGGCGGAGTCTCGAGTTCACTAACTGTATCAAGGGTGGCAGGAATGTCCCGGCGGAGGCCGAAATCTTGTCAGCAAAAAAGTTCTGAAAAACCTCAGCCGTTGGAGCCAAACCCCTATCTTTTGGGACAGTTGGGATTGTTGTCAAAGACCGAATTACCTTGAATAATTGGGCTGGGCGTGAACTAGCTGACTCTATCAAGGAAGAATAGTGGGCCTTTTCGCTTCCTTGATAGCTTGCTCATAAACCTCCTTAAATTGTTTATAAGCTGATTTCAGCGCTTCGGCCACGGAGACTCCGCCACATGTCCTCTAGTTGTCTCCTTCTCCGTTTCATCGCCCGCAACTCCTCAGTATACCATGGCGAGCGGTTTCTAGGGAAGGGAGAGGGCGCCTGGGGCGATCTCGTCTAGGGCCGTGGAGAGACTGGAGTTCCAGTACTCCACTAGTCCATCGACCGAGTCGCTGGGGGGTTCCCAATCCCTTAGAGCATTCAGGAACCTAGTGGGTTCCATAAGTCTCCTTGGGCGAACCAGAATAGGTTCTGCACCCTTACCGGGAGGGGGAGCCAATCCCAACCGACTTCCAGGACACTGTGATCCGACCATGGAACCTCCGTAGTGGAGGTTAGGATCACCTGAATTCCAACAGCGAAGATCAGCTCTAATGTATGTCCTGCATGGTGTGTGGGGCCGGTCTTACAGAGTGAGAGTCCTAGTGCCTCCATGGTAGACACTAGGTCCATGGCTGCGGTTGACGGGGAGGTGGCGTCGGCGTGGACATTGAAGTCCCCCAGAACAATAAGCCTAGGAAATCTCAATGCCCACTCCGCAACCACCTCCAGCAGCTTAGGCAGACTTCCCGCTGGTGCGTCGGGTGCACGGTACACCAGCAGGAAGGCTACACTCTCACCCAGATCCCACACCAGGCCCGCACACTCCATCCCAGGGATGTTCTCTGTCGGAATCGTCCTGGAATTAATAGTGTCTCGGCTGAGAATGGCCACCCCTCCCCCCCGCCTCTCTGTCCTCGTCTGATGACTGGCCACAAACCCTGGGGATGTAATCTCGTGCAGGATGACATCATCTCCTTCCTGAAGCCATGTCTCAGTGAGACAGGCAAGGTAAACCCTCCTTTCTAGGAGGAGGTCCCTAATGGTCCCTGATTTGTTTCGCACGGATCTAGCGTTGGCCAGGATCAGAGTTGGAGGAGAGGAAGTTGGGAGCTCCCCATCTGCGTACCGGGATAGCAGGCCAGAGAGAGGACGAGCCTTCCCATGGCTCCTCCACTCTCTCTCATAAGGCCTGCGGCTACCGTCCTATTACCCCTACCGAGATCACACTTGGTGCCCGCCCCTGCCCATCCCTCTCAGACGACCTGACTAGGTGTCTGGCTCCCTGCCCGCCCTCCGAAAAGGGTGGGGGTGCCGGGTTTGCTCCACAGGTCCTTGGCCCAGTTGATTTAGGGATTGGAGAGGCATGTTGGAGGAGTCCACCGGAACTCTGTGGCTCCAGTTGTTGAAATTTGCCCCCCAGAAGGTCCTGGATCTAAATCCCCCATTTTCTGGCTTAGCAATAGCCGCTCCGGGGGGAGGGTCCGTGATGTTTGCATTGTCCTTCATCTGTCCTGCTGGCAGTCCTAGGGATAGTTTCCTTCTGGGGGGTGACCTCACCTCAGGATGGAAATTGCTGCCCCGTGCCCTCGGAGCAGTGTTGGTTGCTTCCCTTTGTGCTCCCCGATGCACTGAGGACGCCGCTTGAACCGGCGCTTGAGCCAGTGCTCGAGGTTTGGCATTCCTGGGTGCTGCTGATGGTAGTAGCGGACCTCCAGTCTCCAGGTGGCACTGTCCAGCCTGTTGTTGTTGTTGTTGTTGTTGTTACAAAGACTGGGTGGCCATCTGTTGGGGGGGGGGCATTTATTGTGTTTTTCCTGCATAACAGAAGGGGGTTGGACTGGATGCCCTCTGGGGTTTCTGTTGTTGTTGTTGTTGTTGTTGTTGTTGTTGTTACAAAGGCTGGGTGGCCATCTGTTGGGGGTGCATTTATTGTGCTTTTCCTGGATGGCAGAAGGGGGTTGGACTGGATGGCCCTGGGGATCTATCACTGAGATACTGTTAAATTTATGTTGATTAAAATTGTTCTTCATTTTAAATATTATATTGTTCCTTCTTTCCTTCTCTCATTTTGTTTTGCACTGTGTGAATTAGTTCACCCAAACACTCTCCATCTATCTGCCAATTATGCTCTCTCTCTCTCTCTCTCTCTCTCTCTCTCTCTCTCTCTCTCTCTCTCTCTCTCTCTCTCTCTCTCTCTCACACACACACACACACACACACACATATACTATAGGCTCCACAAGAAACTTTTCCTTCAAAAAGGGCTCAGTGGCTGAAAAGGTTTGAGAACTCCGAACTTAAAAGAGATTCCATATTACTCAAATGGGGCTCAGGGCCAAGAGTCATTGGAAGGGAAGAGGGACAATGGTGACAACATTTCCTTGACTGGGACGGACAAGTTGGTGATATCATTCCCCAGTACCTATAGAACAGTGTTTCCCAACCTTTTTTGAACTGCGGCACACTTTTTACATTTACAAAATCCTGAGGCACACCACCAACCAAAATGACACAAAATGACACTCTAACACAGTAATACATATAGTTAATATGTTTTAAAATGTATTTATACACTCAATGCGAAACCTGGGCCTGTTTCGATGAACACAACATAGATATCCTGGCAGGAATGGCAGAAAGACACAAACTTCCCAAACAGAACTCCCATAACCAAGAGAAAATGCTATAAGAGTTTGGTGGGCATTGACCTTGAGTTTGGAGTTGTAGTTCACCTAGATCCAAAGAGCACTGTGGACTCAAACAATGTTGGATCAGGACCAAACTTGGCATGAATACTCAATATTCCCAAATGTGAACACAGATGGAGTTTGGGGAAAATAGACCTTGACATTTGGGAGTTACAGTTTCTGGGATTTATAGTTAACACACAAACAAAGAGCATCCCGAACTCTTGCAATAATGGAATTGAACCAAACTTGGCATATTGAACTCTCATTACCTTCCTCCTCCTCCTCCTCCCCCAAGCAGCAACAGCAAGAGTTCGGCAGGAGGGGGAAGAAAGGGGGGGGGAGAGAAGTTTTCCCGCGGCACACCAGGTGATCGCTCACGGCACACTAGTGTGCCACGGAACAGTGGTTGGGAAACACTGCTATAGAAGACACAACAAACTGGTGTGAGTTGATATTCCCTTACAACAGTTGGCTCTTTGTGAAGCATTTCACATTAATAAAAACAACAAACTTCCCCTTCAGATAAAGCCTTTAATCTCTTCTTCATCCCTCATCTTTCCATATCACATTTGAGCACTAACTTTCTAGACATTGGTTAAACCTGATGATAAAAGAGCTGCACCGTCAAGGGCAGAACGGCATGGCAATGAATTCAAGCATAAGGTTTCTTTCCCACTTGTATGCAGGAGCTAAGCATTAGAAAATGAAGGTCACATCGCCTCTTGTATCTGATTATCTAGGTGTCTTTTTACTTGACCATCCCTTTTAAAAATATTACAACTTGAAGGCCTTTTTTATTGTATAGAAATGGTTCTATCTGCTCGGTTGTATATATCAGTGCTGTCCAACTTCTTCCGGCCCACGGGCCGGAAGAAGTGTCACTGATCACCTGGGGGTGCCGCAGGTGATCAGTGAGCAGGGGGCGGGGCCGATAGCGGGGTGGGGCGGGGCGGGGCCAGCTGACTTCCTCCTCCTTCGCCCCTCCTCCTCCCCGTGGACGCGCCGGTGATGCGGAAGGAGGAGGGGCGAAGGAGGAGGAGCCAGCTGTCTTCCTCCTGCCTGTATCGCCCCCCTCCGTCCCTCTCTCGGCGCCGCCGTTGCGGGGGCAGTTCGCAGCGGCGCCGCCGAGAAAGGGAGAAAGGCGATCCAGGCAGGAGGAAGATAGCTGGCCCCTCCTCCCTGTACCGCCGCCTTGTCCCTTTCTCGGCGGCACCGCTGCAAACTGCCTGCTGCGGCGGCGCGAGAGAGGGAGAGAGGAGCGATCCAGGCAGGGAGGAGGAGCCAGCTGTCTTCCTCCTGCCTGGATCGCCCCCTCCGTCCCCTCTCTCGGCGCCACCGCTGCAAACTGCCTCGCAATGGCGGCGCCGAGAGAGAGGGAGAAGGGCGATCAGGCAGGAGGAAGAGAGCTGGCTCCTCCTCCCTGCCTGGATCGCTTCTCCGTCCCTCTCTCGGTGCCGAAAAGGGCAGAAGGCGGCGCCAACAGCAGCGCGTCACAGGCCTGGCGTGACGCGCTGCCCCTTGGCACCGCCTACTCCTCCTTTCGGCGCCCCCTCCCTTCCTAGGCCGGGGGCCGCGAAGGAGGAGTAGGCGGTGCCAAGGGGCAGCGCGTCACAGGCCTGGCGTGACGCGCTGCCCCTTGGCACCGCCTACTCCTCCTTTTGGCGCCCCCTCCCTTCCTAGGCCGGGGCCGCCGAAAGGAGGAGTAGGCGGTGCCAGGGGCAGCGCGTCACAGGCCTGGCGTGACGTGCTGCCCTTGGCACCGCCTCCTCCCGGGCTTTCAGCCTTCCTAGGCCGGGGGCCACCGAAAGGAGGAGTAGGCGGTGCCAAGAGCATCGCGTCACGCTAGGCCTGTGATGCGCTGCTCTTGGCGCTGCCTTCTGCCCCGGCGGCTCCCCGCCCTAGGTAGGGAGGGGGCGCTAAAAAGGAGAGCTAGCTCTCTTCCTCCTCCCTGCCCCGCCTCCCCCTCCCCCCCGGCCGCCATTTTTTTAAAAAAATCGATTTTTTAAAAAAAATTTTAAAATGGCGGCTGAGGGCATAGGTGGGGCCGTGTCCAACAGGCTACGGGGCCGGATCCGGCCCCGGGGCCGCCAGTTGGACAGCCCTGGTATATATCATGTAGCATTTACAAAACACATAAAGGAGGGAGATAGAGAGATATGAAATAAATAAAAACCATATGCTGTTTTGCACCTCTCTGACTTTTTCCAGTGTATATTTTTACAATTTTCCTATAATAATGTTTAGATATTTTCAGTTCTATGCCTCTTATCAAATGGCTACTATATCTGCTAGCAAATTCAGTATTCCAGTCATGTATTTTTATGTTTATTTTATTTTTTTATGTTTATGAAAGTAAGAAGACAAGTAAAACAACGAAGAAACACGAGTCTGGTAAATTCTCTATCAATATCAGGTGAACATAACAAAAGACAACAGAATACCTCTCCCATGGAATTCTGCTTTTGAAGCTTACTGACTGGGAGAAAAAACTATTGGCCCTCCAGATAATGTTTACCAACAATTCTCAGCCCTGTCCAGCATGGTTACAGAGAATGCACTGTGGGAATTTTGGTTCAAAACAGCTGAAGGGCAATTGGTTCCTCATCTAAGCAATTTTGTTCCCTCATTAAAGCTCATTTCCGAACTAAAATCAAAGAATCCTAGAGTTGGAAGATGCCACAAGGGCCATCCAGTCCAACCCTCTGCCACACAGGAATACACAATCCAGGGCCGTAGCCAGGATTTTTGATTCGGGGGCTGAGTTTGGTCGGGGGAGACTGGGTGGAAGAGGGTCTACCCTAGCAAACCTTTTGTATTGTTATCCCAATAACCCCATGAATGTGGGATATAATGAGCATGGTGATCAGATCATGATATGAATAAACATAACAGTTTAAATAATGTACCAGTAAGGCCTTTTCGCGGACCACCCTGAGAATTTCGGGGCGGGGTGAAAGCTTATAGCCCCCCTGGCTACATGCCTGACACAATCATAGCACTAAACTACAAAGTGTTCTAAAAATCATAAGAATCCTAGGGACTAGTTTTCTTCTCAATTGAGAACAATCCATGTTGGAGCAAAATACAGATGTAGCAACCAATATGGTTCATAGCACTTGTGTATCAACTGCTTCTGATATCAGAGGTAACCCCCTTCCTCCTTAGGCTCTGTAGAAGACAGTTTAAAAGCAAGGGATTCATAGTTTTCCCAAAAACACCAGGCTGGAAGTGATCCCATAATCCCCTATCTGTCCCCCACATGGGAACTTAAGCCTCTTCCCATGGCCCCATGATCCCACATGACAATGCTTCTGTAACCCACACTTTATGAATACACCCAGTTATTTTCCTTTTGCATTACTCCTATGGACTTTTGCGCATTCCTAAAGACTGTTTCCTTTCTGTCTAGGACCCCTTTCTCTTGGACTATCTTTTATGAATCTAAAAAACGGTGTATCTTTCTGGTGGGTAGGCAGGGGTGATCAGGATGGTATATTTTCCCCATAAACCCCAATGTATCTCCCCTCATGTTTTCCCCCTGTATGCAATTTTAAAAATATGGAAGTGCCACTGTTTACCTTTAGCCTTGGGTGAGGATTGCCAGCTGCAAGGTTTGTGATTCAATCACCCCTCCACTAGCCTCATTTGCATGATTTGCTTTTCTGGTGTAGAAAATAAAAGGCTCTTTTTGTTTTCTCAATGAAGACCCCTCATCTCTCAGGGGGAGGAGCCTCGAAGTTTCGTTCTCTCTTCCCAATGAAAGATAAATGCATAAATAGTCATATATTTCATAAACAGCCACCTCTGCCAGTCTCGGAAATTGGTACATGGCTACAGTTTTTCTTTTTGTTTACCATCCAAAGAACTGAAACTCTCATGGAAAGATCTGTATTGGTCTCTTGTCAACAGGAAGGGGCCATTAAGTTCAGTTCCCATTTCCCACCAAACAACAAAATACTTTCTTTGGCTCGAAAGGCCAGAGATCTGGGACCTCAAATTACATAAGGACAAATTTAATCAAGACATTTCCAGCTGCATTGTTTTTCTGCCCCAGTGATTCCATCCAATCAACACAAAGCTTGCCTGGGGGCGGAAAGTGGGAAATTTGAATCTGACAGCTCTGTAAAATGTATAAAATGTCATGTAATTTCGATGTAACTTTATGACTGCTTTGCAACAAGGATATCTGCAGTTGTCTTCCTCCTCAGCTGACGAGAATAAAAACTTCTGTGACATCTTCTTCCGGACTCCTTTGGTGAGATCATTTGGGAAAGGGATTTTTAGATTGCTTTTAAAAACTCACCAGGGGTTCTGCTGAAATCCTCGTTTTAGGGGTACTTCTGGGCCTCTGCCCCCTATGGGCCAGGCTGTTCTAAATTGTCCGGTAACACTTCCTTGGCATTGTTGAGTGATTTCAACTACCAGAGCATTGTGGGTTCGTAAGCCGGCATGTCTTGCATTCCAGAAGGCCAAATCAGGCACAGATGGGTAGAAGTCAAAAGCAGAGATTTATTCTCAATGGCCAATGAGTATGCCAGCAGAGAAAACACTGAAGTATTGACATAAAAGACATAGCATTTTTATTTCATTTGACAGCTAGTCTAGAAACCTGTGCCAGCTTCTGATTGGTTGAAAAATGGTCTGGCTAGGATCAACATCCTGAGTGGCTCAGGGTTTCATCAGGAGTCATCGCTGGTTAGCTCTTTAGTGTGGCAGGAAATACAATAAATTATCATTGGATGATTTGAAGCGTCAATCTGTAAAGAGTCCTTGATAGGTTAGCTCTGGTTAACACAATAGGGTTAGTCCTATTTGCACAATGGATACTCAGGGATGATGACCATCTCAATAGGTGAAACTGGCTTGACTTGTGGGTGCCGGATCTTTCCCACAGATAGCCTGATCTTATCAATGGGAGCAGGAAACTGACCCAGGGAGCCCCAATGTGCATTCATTGAGAGATTTAACAAGTTTCTCGGTTCATTGTGAGGGGATTATGGGAATTAAAGGAAGAAGTTTGGGGTGCAACCAAGCAACATTCCCAAGATAATTCATAACAAAGGTTTAGGCAAGGCATGCTCCCTGGGTCTGGCAGAGCAGTAGCTTCGATTTCATATTTTTTATATTATAACTAGCTGAACCCGGCTGCACGCTGCTGTGGCTTTTTCTCTTTCTTGTGTCTCAGTCTATATATATGTGTTTTGTGTGTGTGTGTATGTATGTATATATATGAATTTGTGTCTATGTGTACATATGTGTGTGTGTGTACTTATGTATATGTGTATGTGTATATGTGTGTACTTATGTATATGTGTGTTTGTATATGTATATGCGTGTATATGTGTAGATGTGTGTAAGTACAGATGTGTATATGTATGTGTGCATGTGTATATTTTAGTGCATGTATATATGTGTGTATGTGTGTATGTGTGCATGTCTATATGTATATACGTGTGTGCATGTGGCGAAGACCAATTAGTAATATCCCTTCCTGCCTTTTATACATCCTTTCTTCCCTCTCCCCCTCATCCCTCAGCTTTTCTCTTCTCTCTGTCCTCCTGCCTCTTCTCCCTCCCTCCCTACCACCAACATTCCGACACTCTAAACTGCCAAAGGGTCCCAGCCTCTACATTCTAACTGAGGGAGTATTTGCATAATGCCTCTAATTGGCCAGCATCACCAACATTCCGACACTCTAAACTGCTAGAGGGGGGTGGTGTGGGGGATCATGGAAGTTGTAGTCCAATGGTTTTTTTGTATTTTTGGTCGTGTTGTTTAATTTGGGGGGTAAAACATACCTCATGGGGTTTTGTGTGTATGCGGAGTGTTTTTGTGTGTCTGTCTTGTGTGGTTTTACTGTCTATAGGCTACTTAGGATGACAGCTCTCTTTTTATATATATAGTAGGCATGGGCTGAGAGTTATGAAAATTAAACGATTTCGGAAGAGATTAGTAAGAGATGCTACTTTTGAGTTTTTACGCATCTGGAACGCCAACCAGGAAGTGGACTTTGTTTATCGAACTTCCAGGCCATGATTTTTCTTAAGTCTTGAAATTAGGTCGTATGGGGGGGGGGGGGCATACTCCTCCTCCTCTCTCACCACCCTCCCTCCTGCCCATGGCAATAAACTGAAGTATTGGCAAGGCAAGCCCTAAGCTTGCTCCTCCGGCTGGAAGCCTGGAAAAATGTAAACAGGGAGGTTTACTCAAAAGTAAGTCTGCAAAGGAGGGCACTTTGGAGGAATTGCCCTCCTTGCGGATTTACTTTTGAGTAAACCTCTCTGTTTACATTTACCAGGCTTCCACCCATTCATAGAGTCACAGCCAGCACTATAGGGTGTAAGATTACCAGTGTCTCTGTGGACGAAATGTAGGTGGCTGGAAGTGTGTGTGTGTGTGGGGGAAACACACACAAGCAGGAACAGAGCAGCGCTGAGGTGGGGAATCCCAGCGAAGCGGAGGAGCGAGTACGTCTTCCTCCGAAGGCAGAAGCGGGCGCAGCTTGCTTTAAGGTCAGCGGAGACTCCGAAGGGGAGGGGAGATCCATGCAGTAGTCCTGGGGATCTTCCCCCCCCCCTTCTGCCTTGGGGGAAGACGCACTCACTCTCCTCCGCTTAGCTTGGGGATTCCCCACCTTTTCTATGTACACCCTATAGTGCCGGCTGTGACTCTATGAATGGGTGGAAGCCTGGAAAAATGTAAACAGAGAGGTTTACTCAAGAGTAAATCCGCAAAGGAGGGCAATTCCTCCAAAGTGCCCTCCTTTGCAGATTTACTTTGAGTAAACCTCTTTACATTTACCAAGCTTCCACCCATTCATTTAACTCGGATTTCCACTGTATATGTTTGTTGGCTATCTCGCTAAATACAGACTTTCATCTAATTACATGTTTGATCTTATTGGGGGGACTGTGCATTATTTATGTATATGCTTAACCTCTTCCTTTTCCCCTCAGCCTGGGCAAACTTGGGCCCTCACTCCCTCAGGATCGGGGCGAGAGAGAGGCAGTGAGAAGCAAGCGGGGGGGGCTCTTCCTCCTCCTTTTTTTTGCTGCTTCCAAGAATATAATACCCTCCCTCCTTCCTATTTGGAGAGTCCCATCTAGAATTCAGTGTGATTTATTCAAGTTTTGGCCTACAACTCCCAGAAATCCAAGCCAGTTTACCAGCTGTTAGGATTTCTGGGAGTTGTAGGCCAAAACCATCTGGAATGCGCATGCGCTGGCATACGAACCACTAATGAATTTCGTTAGTAATTAAGTTACATTTTAGAAATTTTTGGAAATTTTTTTGTAAGTCTTTCTATTACTAATACCCCCCATTTGATTTTAGAATCCCAATTTTAGGTTCTAAAACCAAGCCTAATATATAGATATACATTTCATAACTTGGGGTCCAATTTCTCTATATCAGCATGATGAACTTGTACTGTAATGTACAATGCCTTCTCAAACTTCACAGCCAAGAATTAAAAATTTCCTTCCTTTGCAAATGATTTAATCTGACCAAGTTTTGTCTTTCATGCATGTTTTCAGCACATTTGAGTTGATGTCCCTACTCATTATGAGTATCAGCCCAAAAGAATATTGTAAAACTTCTCCTTGGACAAAAATCCCATTTAGGAAGACAGATGATTAAAATAACAGCAACACTGACAGACTGGTAACATAATTCCAAAATAATCTAAATAGATAAGCAAATGAAATTGTACTTTTTCAGTGCTCTTCTCCCTCTCTTTCCTCCTCCACCTCCCTCCCTCCATATATTTCTGTCCTTGGTAACATCTGGTGCTTTTGCCTTGAGTAAGTGAGTTGTCATTGTGTTCAGACCTTTAATGGCATGCTAATCATGTTTCAGGCAACTAGGGAGGATATTAGGCTCTTTCTTTATCAACCCAAGATGTGTCTTCCTCCCTTACGTGGGCTCCAGCAATGCCATTCACAGAGTGTTAGTATTCAATAGATAGCAGCTGTCAATTATGCTGGTCTCAGAAAACAGAATTTTATAGTGATAGGGTTGTGTCCTGGTTAGACAGAGACAGAACTATCAGTAAGCACAGGAAGAGAGCTTTGTGGCACCTTAAAAGCTAACAGATTTGTAAGATCACAAGCTTTCATAGAACAGTCTCCACTTCATCAGATGCATAAAGTATTATCCTGAGATACACATATGGTAGTAGATTGCAGGATCTGCACTGGCTGCCTATCGAGCACCGGGTCGCCTTCAAAGTGTTGGTTCTTACCTTCAAGGCCATTCACGGCCTGGGGCCAGCGTATCTGAGGGACCGTCTCACTCCATATTGCCCATCGAGATCACTCCGGTCTGAGGAGGCCAACCTCTTGGTAATACCATCGGTGAAGCTGGCTCATTTAACATCTACCCGCCGGAGGGTTCTGTGATAGCTCCCACGCTCTGGAACGCTCCCGGCCGGCCAGAGCCCTGAGGGACCTACTCCCGTTTAGACGGGCCTGCAAAACACACTTGTTTAGGCAGGCCTTCGGTGAGTAGGGCTCGTCTATACATCCACTGGGCCATTATATTGCTGCTGCTCTTGTTTTAATTATTGTTGTTGCATGTTTTAATGATGTTTTAAAGTGTTCTGTTTTTAACCCTCTGGCACTGTGCCATTGGTTCTTGTGAGCCGCCGCGAGCCCCTGGGAGTCGGCGGTGTAGAAGTCCCAAGAAATAAATAAATAAATAATAAATAAATAAATAAATAAGATTGTCAAAGGGGAATGAAGTACAGAAAGTACAAACAGCAGTCGCATTTCAGGGAAAGAACACTATCTTGAACAGTGTGCTCATATCTGCATGTGCATGTCTTTAATTACGTAGATTCTCATCACACTGGAGAATGAATCCACTTTAAATCCGGTTGCTGCCTCCTGTTGAATTCCAGGGTTTGTAGTTTAGGGAAGAGCCTTTAACAGCCTCACTAAACTACAAACCTCAGAATTCTGCAGGAGGCAGAAAACGGATTTAAAGTGGATTCAATCTTGAGTGTGATGATGTAGTTGGACTTGCGTTTTCTCCATTAAAATAGCATACTTGGTGCACCGGGAATGTGGTGCAGCTGGCTGGGTATCAGCTGCATAAGATCTCTACTGACCAGAAGGTCATGAGTTCGAGGCCTGCCCGGGTCGAGGTGGGTTCTCGACCTATTGTGTAGCCTGTTGTCGACCTTTGCAACCCAAAAGACAGTTGCATCTGTCAAGTAGGAAATTTAAGGTACCACTTAGTGGGGAGGCTAAATTTAACTGATTTACGAGGCCATAAAGATCTCCAGCAAGCATGCTGAGGAATGAAGGAGTGTGACAGCTCCCCCTGGTGGCCAGATGTTAAATTGTCTCTGTCTGTCTTGTGTTTGTGTGTCTAAAGGCATTGAATGCTTGCCTGTATATGTTCATTGTGATCCACCCTGAGTCCCCTGCGGGTGAGAAGAGTGGAATATAAATAAATAAACAAACAAACAAACAAACAAACTGCGCTTGATGCTTAGTGGCATCAATAGCAACTGCCCCTTATAACATCATCCTTGTAAAATCATCATGACCACTTCCTGTGACTTTACAAGAGGATACCCCCAGGTCTCAAGTTTTGGTCCATAAATTTCAGGGCCTGGCATAATCCTGACCTGGCAATCCAAGTCATATGGAAGACCCATGCATTTTGCTCTGAAAAACTTGAGGAATGGTAGATGACTCAAAAGATGACTGGTAGAAAGATAATAAAGAAAACATAAGGATATAATTTACAGTAAGCAATTACTTTTCCCTACCACTGTATTCTGATATTAGGGCTGGTCCATGATATTTTGCTGCCCGAGGCCAAGGAGAAAAGGGTACCACAAACATGAGAGTTCAATGCTGTGAAGAATTTGCCAAGGTCTTCGCGGATAAAGTGGCGCTGATCCGTTCCGATTTCGATACCACTTTATCGGCAGTCTCTGAGGATGTGACACGAGCATCTGCTTATCCGGTTTTAATGGATTCGTTTCAGTTGGTTCAGCTCGAGGATGTGGACAAGATCCTTGGAGAAGCGAGACCCACCACATGCATCCTAGACCCCCCTGCCCATCCTGGCTGATAAAGGAAGCCAGAGGGGGTTTGGCAGAGTGGGTGAAGGTGGTGGTTAATGCCTCTTTACAGGAGGGCAAAATTCCAGCCAGCTTAAAGCAAGCTGTTATAAAACCGCTGTTGAAAAAACCATCACTGGACCCCACTCAATTAGTGAACAGTTTCCAATCTCCCCTATTTGGGCAAAGTCATGGAATGTGTGGTGGCTTCGCAACTCCAGGGGTTCTTGGCAGACACTGATTATCTTGATCCGGCACAGTCTGGCTTTGGGCCGGGACATGGTACTGAAACAGCCTTGGTCGCCTTGGTAGATGATCTACGCCGGGAACTCGACAGGGGGAGTGTGTCCCTGTTGGTTCTGCTGGACCTCTCAGCGGCTTTTGATACCGTTGACCACGGTATCCTTCTGGGTCGCCTTGCAGACATGGGGCTTGGGGGTACTGCTCTGCAGTGGCTCCAATCCTTCCTGGAAGGTCGTACCCAGAAGGTGCCATTGGGTGACACCTGTTCGGCTCCACAGCCGTTGTCCTGTGGAGTCCCTCAGGGTTCAGTACTGTCCCCGATGTTGTTTAACATCTACATGAAACCGCTGGGAGAGATCATTCGGAGTTTCGGAGTAAGGTGTTATCTGTACGCAGATGACGTCCAGATCTGTCACTCCTTCCCACCTGTCACCAAGGAGGCTGTCCAGACTTTGAACCGGTGCTTGGCTGCTGTGTCGGACTGGATGAGGGCTAGCAAATTGAAACTAAATCCAGACAAGACAGAGGTCCTCCTGGTCAGTCGTAAGGCCAAACAGGGCATAGGGTTACAGCCTGTGTTGGATGGGGTTACACTCCCCCTGAAGACGCAGGTTCGCAGCTTGGGAGTGATCCTGGACTCATCGCTGAGCCTGGAACCTCAGGTCTCGGCGGCGGCCAGGGGAGCTTTTGCACAGTTAAGACTCGTGCGCCAGCTGCGCCCGTACCTTGGGAAGTCTGAACTCGCTATGGTCGTCCACGCTCTGGTCACATCCCAAATAGATTACTGCAACACACTCAACGTGGGGCTGCCTTTGAAGACAGTTCGGAAATTGCAATTAGTCCAGTGGGCGGCAGCCAGATTACTAACGGGAGCTACATACAGGGAGCACACCACCCCCCTGTTGTGCCAGCTCCACTGGCTGCCTGTCCAATTCCGAGCTGAATTCAAAGTGCTGGTTTTGACCTTTAAAGCTCTATACGGTTCTGGCCCAGCTTATTTATCCGAACGCATCAGCCGCTACGTCCCACCTCGCAATCTAAGATCATTCGGGGAGGCCCTGCTCTCGCTCATGCCGACTTCTCAAATGCGGCTGGTGGGGATGAGGGACAGGGCCTTCTTGGTGGTGGCTCCCCGCCTGTGGAATGCGCTCCCTATTGAGGTACGGTCCACCTCATCCCTCCTGGCATTCAGGAAAAAGGTAAAATCCTGGCTTTGGGACCATGCGTTTGCACACCAGCACTAGGCAGCATGTTAGATGGGGATTTTAATGGAATGGATGAAGAGGGTCAATGTTTTTATGGATTGAATATTGTTTTAACTTGGAATGACTGTGTATGATGCTGTTGAAACTGTATTTTAATGTATCTTAATGTATTTTAATTGTTGTGGGGTTTTGGGGTTTTATGCTGTTGTGATGTGGGCATCGAATTGTGCCATACTGTAAGCCGCTCTGAGTCCCCCCTCGGGGGTTGAGAAGAGCGGGGTAAAATCCTGAAATAATAAATAAATAATAATAAAAACCCAGCATAAAACCACATTGCCATTAAAACAATTCCACTCAATCTGTAAACGTGGTCATACATTCAGACAATAGCCAATCTCAGCCTATTCTGGCAAGGCTTGGTTCCACATCCAGGTCTTCACCAGCCTCCTAAAGGACAACAGAGAGGGGGCAGATCTAGCATCACTTGGTAGAGAGTTCCACAGCTGAGGGGTGACCACAGAGAAGGCCCTGTCTCTCGTCCCCACCTGCCGTGCTTGCAAAGTCGGCAGGACCAAGAGCAGGGCCTCTCCGGAGGATCTTAATGTTCTTGATGGTTCGTAGGGGAGAATCCGTTCGGACAAGTAAACTGGGCCAGAAACGTATATGGTTTTGTGGGTTAAAACCAGCACTTTGAATTGTGCCCAGAAGCTAATTGGCAGCCAGTGGAGCTGGCGCAGCAAGGGAGTTGTAAACAGTGGCACTTTCAATTTTTTAAAGAAATTACATACATGGGGAAAACATGAGAGGGGAGATACATTGGGGTTTATGGGGAAAATATACCCCTGCCTACCTACCAAAAAGATCCTTAGGTTCCCATATGGGGAGAGAGAGGGGGTTATGGGATCACTTCCACCCTGGTGTTCTTGGGAAAACTATGAATCTCTTGGTTTTTAACTATCTTCTACAGAGCCCAAGAGAAAGGGGGGCCACCTCCAATATCACAACTGAGCTGGTGGGAATGGGTCCCTCTGTCCCATCACTGGCAGTGCAGCAGCTTCAACCCCTGAAAATGCTACACAGATGAATGAGGGAGTCTTGCTGAATGTGATGTGCATAGAGCAATGAAGACCCAAAAAAAAAAAAAGAAGCCCTGTACAGATTAGAAAAGTTACTAGTTTGTACTCCAGACCAGTATAGCCAGGCTGTTGATGGATTCTGGGCACTTTTCTAAGCTCTGATACAGACAGAGACGCACGCGCACACACAATCAGCCTTGCAAAAGCTTCTATGGCATTTGAAAGGATAACCCCCGAAGAGCCTGCATGTTCACAGGGGATCTTATCAGTGGTTGATGAGGCCCTGTTCAGGCTTACAGACAGGCTGTTTCCTCCTGCACCGGGACACTGGCCTGTTGTGGAGCCAGAAAAAAGGTGATAAGCTGTGGAGAAGAGGGTTGTTGGTTTTTTTTTTTTGCAGAGTCTCGCCTATCTTTCACACCAAGTGGCCAGGGCACATTTTCCACAGTTGCCACTTTACAGATAGGCTGGCTGAGTCTGGATAAGGCCAAGAATGAAATGAGAAAACAGAACAAATGGGTTTCCAGTTAATTTCCTTTCTGAGTCCCCCAGGAATCTGGAGACCTGTGGCTAGACTGTTTTTTAAAAGGATAAAAAAAATCTCTCGATGTCTCGCACTGCTTCAGAGCACAGCCGGCCAAGGTAGCTCCAGGGTGTCACTCTGGAAGGGAACCGATCTGTAACGTTCCCGGTGTCTGCAACTATCAGGCAGGAAAAGGTCTGCAAAAATTCTCCTGTTTGATAAGGAGGAAACCCTGTCTGTGTTGAGTAGCCAAGCACTGCAGAGCCATCATATAGGAAATGGGCATGGAAAAAACTGACCTTTCACCAAGTGGCCAATGAGCATTTCTCGGAGTAATGGAAAAGATGAAGCAGCAGAATAGAAGATTTACGGAGCCAGCCCAAGATGTTTTGGGGGCTGAGGCAAGGGATAAAAAGGAAAGAGTAGGCAATGCTGTGATCTCCCCTACATGTTTATTCACTGTGTATGTGAAGGCAAGATCAGGTAGACCAATATTATTATTCCTTAGTATATTATATTGGTCAACACACATTTTGGTGCCTAAAATGTTAGACCTATTTCTGGGTATACTTGACCTGCTAATTCCAAATATAACACCAGTTTTGCCCTGTCAGCTCTAATGATTGAGGTACAGAACCTGTGTCATCTATCAGCCACCTTCTGCTCACCCATAGTAAATCATGATGTGTTCTATCCAATGTACTTTTCTGAACCAGCACCTCAAAAAACCACATGAAAAGGCCTAAAAAACATTTGTTGTCATTGTTATTAGACTGTGTTATAATTCGCATTTGGATGGCTTGAACAGCAGACTTTATCGTAGCGAGAGTCAGTTTCTTGCAGCCTATATCTGAGGGGCACTGAAACAACTCCACTAGCTGACAGTGCATTTCCACGCACAACTTAAAGTACAGGAAGTTACAAGAGTATATATAGAAGTCAAACAAAATGGGTTTGCCAAGGTGAAATAGGGCAGTCCATGAAGCATTCGGACTTGAAGCCTGCTATTTATCAGAAATACTGCAGCAAAATCCCAATTGAGGTTTGTGATCACTACGTACAGTATATACCCCTGGTAAAGATAAAGGTTTTCCCCTGACATTAAGTCTAGTCGTGTCTGACTCTAGGGCTAGTACTTGTCTCCATTTCTAAGCAAAAGTGCCGGCATTGTTCAGAGACACCTCCATGGTCATGTGGCGGTATGACTGCATGGAGTGTCGTTACCTTTGTGCTGCAGCAGTATCTATTGGTCTACTCACATTTGCATGTTTTTGAACTGTTAGTGTGCCGCATTTACTAAGGCCCCTTTGTTAATCTAGATGTGGACGTGTAATCTTTAGGCCTTAGGGGTTGCGGATTGCCTTCCTATGGAGAAAGGGAGTCTTGGCCAGGCTTTAAAGGATGGCGCTGGACTCTGAATGGTAAGGTTCAATAGTTTTATTGATTACAACCAGGTCCCGGATGGCTCAATTCCTTTCTTAGTTACTAAATGATACAACAAAGTCTTTGGGGGGAATTTTTGTTACTTGCCTCGGAGTTGTAGAAAATAGATGCAGTTCCAAGTGGTCCCCTTTCTTTCCAATGGCTTCGAGGTCATGAAGACTCCAAGGCCCCAAATCTGCAAACCCTTTGTTGAAAGAGGACTTTCCTATATGGCTGCAGGCTGGTTGAAGACGCTAAGGTCACACAGGTCTTGCAATATACCTAGATATGCTTGAAGTTGATCCCATTTGGCTTTGTCCAAGCTGAGGCCCAGATTTCCAGCCTCACGTCCTTGCTTTGCTTTGTTAGACTGAGCTGGGAGGGCAGATCCCCCTCCTCAGGTGACCTCAGGAGGAGGAGGGGTTAGGGTGCCTGAAAGGCAACTATGGTGCCAAAACTCAAGCCCCTCCCACCCAATTAGAGGCGGATTTAACGGTATGCGAAGGTAAGCGGCTGCTTACGGGC
Source organism: Anolis apletophallus (assembly GCA_030556195.1). Classification (NCBI taxonomy): domain Eukaryota; kingdom Metazoa; phylum Chordata; class Lepidosauria; order Squamata; family Anolidae; genus Anolis; species Anolis apletophallus. The sequence continues at coordinate 20,142 of JARBWK010000727.1, forward strand.
GCCACGTGGCCAGAGATGTATCTGGTTGTGACCGCCAGGTTCAGTGCATGGAGTGCTATGGAGGCAGCCAGAGGCGGAGAGCCTCCGGCTGCAAAAAGCTCCTCCCCCTGGACCAGCGGCTCCAGGCAGCCGGGCCCGCCCCGCGGCAATGGCGCACGTATGGAAGCCAGCTAGTTTCACGTATGCATCGTTGCCGGGGGGGAGGAGTTTTTTGCAGCCGGAGGCGCTCCGCCTCTGGCCACTTCAAAAACGCTCCTCCCATTTGGCCCCGCATAAGGCACATGCATGAAACTAGCTGGCTGTGCTCATGTGTGCTCCGGGACGGGCGCGCTCATGCGCAGTCTCCACCAGGCTGGAGAGCCAGGGGGCACCAAAATTATGTTCGCTTACTAGTTTTTATTACCTTTGTCCGGTCCTGCACCCAATGCACACACACAGTTGAAACAATACAAAGGGATTGCAGGCAGGCAACCCAAGTACATCAAGCAACGCTAGGTTGGCAGAAGCTGGGGCTAACAGCAGGAGCTCACCTAACTCCACAGATTTGAACTGGTGACCTTTCAGTCAGCAAGGTCAGCAGCTCAGTGGTTTAACCCAATGCGCCACCGGGGGCTCCCATACCCCTGGTATTTACTCTAAAACTTCTGTAGAGTTTAGTACCGAACTGAAGGAAGGCAGCTTCTATTATATCAATGTGCCTGTGCTGAGGTCCTTTTAGTGCTTGTCCTTCAAAGGCAAAGAATGTGGCAGCCAGAGTAAGATGGGAAGGTGGGAGAAAGCATTGTCAGTGATGCTACCCTTTTTCTAGAATGCATTCCTACGGGAGACCCATCCGACACAAATATTATTATCTTTTTAGCCAAGACTAATACAGCAATCTGTTAGTTTGTTTTTTTAAGAGACAGCAAAAGAAAAGCATGCCGTTGCTCACTATCTTTCATTTTGCCTGATGCTGAAGAAAGGACCAAACTATTCTGTTGTTTATATAGGACAAACAACCTGGCCTCAGAATGCAAGAGAATAAATGGGCACACATCTCTGAAAGAAAACACAGCAACTTTCAAAAACCACTGGGGGGCATTAAGATATCCCGGGGGAAGGAGGGGGGCACTTCAGCCGACCTCCGAGTCACCATACTTCAATAAAATGTCTTCTGAGGCAGGTTTTGTGTGACACTGCTGAGTTGCAATGCATTAGCAACTTTGATTCCATAGCCTTCCAAGGCAGATGTGATTGGGAGTATCTTTTCTCCCCACTGCCTTCAATAATTGCTTCTTCCTGGTAATTTAGCATAGCTAGCAAACTCCTGCAATGGTTAGCAACTGCTAAGTGAATGGGCCATTTACTCCCCTCTCATTTTCCTTCTTGAATATGTTTGGACTGTCCTTAAAATGTGACCTCATGCTGATCGTTGTATTCCATATCCTTTAAACTCCCTTTTCTTGGACTTAGAATTTCATTTCGTTGTTTCCAGCCTTAATACAAGTTCTTCTATTTATGTGGTCAAAACAGTGCTATTCATACACGAGAGAAAGAGTTGTCAATGGGATCAGAAAAACAATAATACTCAGGAGGAAAGGAAACCAATGGGATATATTTTTTGGTCAAGGAAGGCTAATTTTTTAAAAAGCGAAATGAAAAAATGGTGACTGGAGTGGCATTTTGTAGGTATGACTATGCCTGAATGAGTGGTTGCTGCATTAAAGCGCTAAAAGTCCATATTCATGCCACAATTAATTGTGCATCTCAAAACGGCTAATATAAAGACAATATAAGACTATGAGAAATAAATATTAATTATATCTGTTTAATTATGTTTAATTAAAATCCTTGTTTTAGGTAGAGAAAGAAAGCATAAGGCATAGTCTGACAAATACATTTCTGTTCGCGACAGAACGGGGAATTTTGTTGGTGGTCCTATACCATTTCGACAGTATTTTCCATTATATTTCTTAGATCTTTAATTTTTTTTATTGAATTTATCCACAGTTCTAAGTCCTTCTGATTCAGTTTATTTCCTCTTTCCATACTTCTAACAGGGTGGGTTTCAAACTTTATTTGTTATCTATTATTTTGTTAAATATGAATCCCATAATACCTTTCTCTTCCTCAGTTTTCCATTGCAATATTTGATCTAGATCTGTCTCGAGACCTTCGTTGTTCTTCCACTTTAATCTTTCGTGACATCCCATGCCATAACAACCAATTGCTTGATTCACTTTTGTCTCTTAACTCACCCAGCATTTTATTGTTGCATAATAATTAATAAACTCCCCTATCTTTGTTATATGATTTTATTTACATTTATTCTCACTTTCCCACATATATGTTCTTTTTTATCATCTAATATTCCTATTGAGAGTCTGTCTATTTTGTTCAACGGGAATATATTTTGCCATTTTTCCCCAGCATTCAAATCTTGAGGACAGTGGGCTTCTTTTTTGTTTTCTTTTTTTTGTTGGAACAATGTTTATTAAAGGTTTTTTCATAACACGGGTTACAATAAAACAAGTAAAACAAATAACACAGTGACATTCTACAACACAGCCTAACCTCACACTAATATTACACACAAAAACAAAAAGACATCACATTTACACAGTGACTTCCGTTTTCACTCTTAACTCTTAAATTTTTTTAAAAAATCTTATTTTGTTTTCTTATTTACTTTATCTTTAAAATAATTAATTATTAATTAGTATTCTTCATATCGTCTTCTTTTTTGTTTTCTGTATTTCTTGATTATTCATCCTTTCTTTTAGGCATGAACAGTGGTTCCACCCATTTATTGACTTCTCAATTCTTACCCATCTTTTTGCATCATCAAACTTTAATTCTAATAGTTTTACTATTTGGCATGCTTCAAATTAACTTCGGAGATTGGGGCTCCCCATCCTGTATTTTCTTGCATGGAGTAAAATGACAAATTGGATATTCTGCTTTCTTTAGGCTCCTATCACCCAGATTGTTATTGAGATGTCCCAATTTTTTAATTATTTTACTTGATATATTGAATGATATTGCCTGGAAGTGAAATAATTTTTTGGAAGAATCATCATCTTAACTATTTTGATCCTATTTGTTAAGTCCCAGTTCTATGTATTCCAATTTCGAATTTGCTTACTAATTTGTTTCCATAATTGATTATAATTTATTTGTATTATATTATTAAGATTTTTGGGGATAAAAACTTCCAAGTATTTAAGCTTCTTTTCCATCAGTTCTATTTCCAGAATGGTTTGGATTTCTCTGAATTCTTGCCAGGAAATGTTTTGATGTATAATCTCTGATTTTTCAATATTTATTGCAAGACCTGACATCTTTTCCATTTTTAAAATTATATTAACTACTTATCTTACGGACTCTCCTGGTGACCCTAATATTATCATGGCATCATTGGCATATAAATTAACTTTTATTTCTTTCCTGCCTAATTTGAATCCTTTTATTATTATTTTTCCTTTCTAATTAAATTAGCTAAAGGTTCTGTTGCCATAGCAAATAAACTTGGAGGGGACGGGACGGGACAACCATGTTTTGTGCCACTTTTTGACCTTGACAGCTCTTGATTTGGATCCATGGACAATTATTTCTGCCTGATTTCTTTATATAATTCTGTTATTACCTTGCAAAATTTCTTTCCCAATTGAAGTTTTCACAGACTTGGGATAGGTACTGATAATTTACAGAGTCAAAGGTTTTATAGACACCCAGTTTTTAATATCAATAATATATCTTTCTTTAATCCTACTTGATTGATTACATTTATTATGTTCTTAATGGGTCAGCCAGCATCCTTTTTAAATGAATCCATATCTGTCTTCTTCCATTAAATTTGGAATAATCTCTTTCCATCTGTTAACTATTTTTTGTAAAGATTTTATAATCTACATTGCATAATCTAATTGGTCTGTATGAATTGGGGTTATCTTCCTTCTTATTTGGTTTTAATACTGTTATTATTTCTGATCATTTTCATGTTTCAAGGATTATTTTGTGTATCATTATGTCATTGAAAAGGATTAGTAAATTTGGAACAATTTTGGCTTGAAAAGTTTTACAAAAGTTTGTAGTAAAATCATCTGAGCTGGGAGATGAATTTGGTTTAAGATTTTTGATTACCCCATTAATTTCCTCAATAGTTATTTTCCCTTCTGTAGCACCCATGGGTCCGCCCGTGCCACGGGGGAGGGGTGACGCACCGGGGGTCCCGTTGGCATTGGGACCCGCACAGGCTGAAAGGGACTCGGAGGATGAGTTGGAAGGCCCAGAGCAAGATTGGTCAGCCGTGCCTTTGCCCAGTTCACCTGTAGAGAGTTTAGCCTGGGATCTTGAATGGGAGCATTCTCCCGGGGAAGGAGCGGACCAGGTGGAGATGGGAGGCAGCGAAGCAGATAGCGGAGATAGTTATGAATTCCCAAATGGCCGAGGTTCCCAGGAGCTGGCCGAGCAGCAGATGGAGGCTAGCGGCTGGGAAACTTCGGGAGGCTGCTTCTCAGGAAGATAGCGATACTAGGCTGGAAGAGCGGGGCCGTTCTCATAACAGGCGCAGGGACAGAGAGGAGGGCAGGAGGCGCTGGCATCTGTCCCTAGACCGTCACCGTTCGGAAAGTAGAGACTGGAGGCGCCGGGCCCTCGAGTGTCGCGGGTCCCGGCCGAGGGAGTAAGAACGGCCCCGTGGGAACTGATCCTCAGTTCTCCGGCCACGTCTATACTGAATAGGCGCTGCGGAGTGGGACCACAAGCCAACAGTGGTCATCAAGCCTTACCTTGCCTTTGCCTTGTTTCCTGAGCCGCAGTGGTTTGCGGCACCTCGCCCTGTGTCTTGATTCGCATTGGATTGCGAAACCTTGCCCTGGTTCCTGATCCGCATTGGTTTGCGGAGCCTTGCCACGCTTCAAGCTATTTGCTACGTTACTTTGGACTACTTGCTTTATACTTTGAACACTTGCATATTATTGGACTATTTACCTTTGGAACTGTTTTTATATACTCAATAAAGTAGTTAGCCTTTGCTACGTCTCCGTGTGTGTGTTAAAGGGGCAGTTCTAAGTCGGTGATCGCGACACCTTCAAATAGTAATTGTGGCTGAGGGTATAGAAATGTTGTTATAATTCCCTCTTTTCTTTCTATTTCTTTATCCGTATATAACTTTTCATTGTATCTTGTCTTCCTTTAACCCATCTTCCTTGAATCTTAGTTGACTGTTTTCATCTTTTAATTTTACTATTCTATTACTCCCTTTCTTTTTTTTAGATATATTCCCAGTCCCTTAGAATTGTTAATAGAATTCATATAGAGATCGTTCTTAACAAACATGTATTTTTGTTACTTCAATTTTCTCTAAATTTTCTATCTCTTCCTTTGATTTTTCCCTCATTTAGTTCATTTGGAATTCCTGGAAACGTCTTTCCCTTCCC